>JAOBYK010547226.1:0-12185 GCA_025434845.1 Phenganax subtilis
CTTGCGTCACAACGTTCTTGAAACAAAAGGCTGAATTGGTGGTCCAGATTGTGCCCTCCTGAAGACAGAATGGACAAAGCCGCGTTCTCCTCCAAGAAAGTCTTCCCTTTGTGGTGGGAAAAGACCGGCGAGAAGATCAGCCCACAAGAGTTGAGATTGTCGTGCATGGCCCAACTCAGCACTGAGGAGTGGTCCTTCTGCCTGTTGGCAGGCATGAGGCAAGGAGCTGTCCAATTCAGCAAAGTCACTGTCGGGACTTCATTCGCTGTGACCTTGACCTTGAGCTTCTTGATGGCATCCATGCGAAATTGCAAGATCTGGGGGATCAATGTGTCAGAGGAACGCGCACCTTCCCACGTCAGCAGCCTCACGCAGCCATCGACATAATTTTCCACAGCCTTCTGGGTGTTCCTGCGCTGCTTCACCACATGCTCAGTCTTGGCGTGGTTGCGGGAGACGGTGACACCTTGACATTTGCTTTGCCAGATCTCAAAGACCTTTGTGTCATATTCGAGCTTCTTGATGACATTGTCGAACTCATCCCTCTTCAACGCATCGCGCAATTCCTGCTCTTGCATCGATGACACTGGAGCTTTGAAGATTGCATCGTCCAACAAAGCCTTGAAGCAGGGCGTGTTCAAGCCCACTTCGAATTGGTCCAGCTTCTCCAAGAGTGCGGCCTGGAGCTCCAATTCAATGCGCTCATCGCCCTCAGCCCAAGCTTTGAGGATCTTGACCTCAACAACATCAGGGGCTACAGGGTGGTCCTTGCAGAACTCTTTGGCCATTCCACACAAGGCAGCGGACTTTTCAGCAACACCTTCCATGGTTGGAAGATCGTAGCAAGGCCTTTTCTAATTCTCAGGCCGCCAAGTCTCTACGGAGAGCTGAACCTTCTTGACCATATACCGAAAGCTGTCATCAGTCACTTTCAATCTGGAGGCCCACTTGCGAGATCGGGTGTGGAAACTATGGCCTGGAAACAACCGCTTGCTCGCCAAGTTGTCTTCGGTCCAGCAGGACTCCGACCAGCCCATCACACCGACATGGGTCAGGATGTTGTCCAAGACATCCTGCCAGATTGCAAACATTGTCAAAAAATAACTGACATATTTAAAGCTTTCATATCATTTATGATTTCCCAAGCCTCTTTCATTCTGTGAGTCTGTTTATCATCCAAATGGTCAAACTTAACTAAAACTTAGTGAAAAAAGGAAGGTCAAACGAAAACCGGCGGCCCCAGTTTGAAACATCCCACTGTCCTGTGGAGCGGCTTCAAAGAGAAGTCTGAGGGAAGTGGCCTTGCGGCCCTTGATCTGCTGACTTTGCACCGTCCTGGTGTTCCATTTTCTTACGAAGGATTGAAAGTCAGTGCCACCCTCTTTCAAGAGCCTGCGAATCATTTGCGCGATCTGGATCACATTGCAAGCCTTTCGCAGTGATCCTTTGAGGGAGAACTTCATGTTATTCAGAACCTCTTCTTCTTTGGTATGCTGCTGCAGGTGTTGGGTCCAAATGACACTGCAACTCTCAAACAGCAACTTGTGCTGCTCTGAAATGCCAGTGACACCACCATCGAACATCACCCAGAGCAAAGACAGAACGGTTGTGATTCGAGCCCTTCCCTTCACAAAGGCAACGGAGAAGGGCTCCAACAATTCACCCTCGCATGGTTTCTCCCACGGTGCTTTCATTTGGGTCATTGAGTCAGCGGGAACATGTTGGGCCAAAATGGGGTCACCTGAGGTCACGAAGCCATACTTCAGAATATGCTCTGCCATCGTCACAGCGGCCTCCTTCCCAGGAGGCGGCTTCATGCTGCACCGGTCGTCAAAAGCAAAGGCACAAAGGTGGAAGGCCGAAGGTGGTGTTTGAGCCAGCATGTCCTCCGCAACACCAGCAAATTCCTTCGAGTGCTGGTACATCACATCTGGCTTCTCTGGGAATTCTGTCCAGAGCCACTGAATGAAATCAAGGAACTCCGCGTCGGTGGACACCTCAGCTTGAAGCATAGCTGCTGGGCCTGAAGGGTAGTCAGACATCTTCAATTTGAATTTCTCCAACCAAATTCCAGAGAAGGAATCATCGCGCTCTGTCACGACGGCGTCGTCCTCGTCATCGACAACGACCATCTCATGGTCGCCCTTGGGCTCAGCCATGCCGAGCAACAGTGAGACTTCTAAGTGTGAGAGTAGCGCCCCTAAGGTCGCTGCGCCCGCAAGGTCGCCCTAACAAACCCACAAAGCAAAAGCATTGAGCCATGGACGCATGGACGAGTGAACGATTCATTGAACGAGGTGAGTGGCTTGGAAAAGAACGAAATGTTCAGACAGACTGCCATCATGGTTGATTGAAAACAAACATCTACCAAAAGAAACGGTCCTTTTCTTTTTCGCCTCTCAGATCCTGACAGGGTCTCAAATCACCACCGCAAAACATTTCTGAAAGCAATGGCTGCTTCGTAGTATTGCAAATTCCGGCCAGCGCGTCTGCCTCTTTTCCTCTTTGGTGCTGGTCCCGGTGCTGCAGGACCAGGAGCAGCAGCTTCATCCAGCGGTCCAGCTGTTGAGGCAGAACTTGCCTGGTTGCTCATGATGTTGGCCTGCGGCGGCGCCAGCTTTGGCGTCACTGTGGCAGCAGCGTCTGAAAGGTGACTGTGCCCAGCGCCTTCCTCATCATTCTTTCGGTTGAAGCCATCAGATGGCTCTTCTTTTGACTGCCCAGTTTCTGATTCTTCTGTCCTTGGCAGGGGCTGTGCCTGGGGCATGTCAAACGGCGCATCAAACAGACCAGGTGGCGGAGACAGCGGAGATGACTCTTCTTTGAAATAGATCCCATTGGGCTCCCCCTTGGCATCGAGCTGGGGCTCGACCATCTCAGCCTTGATTTTCTCATCTTGAATTTTGACGCCTTCTGAAAGCTCAAAGGCTGAGTCTGGGAGTGATCCCAGGTCAGCTCCACTTGAATTCGAACTTGAGCTTGAAGCTGGTTCTTTTTGGTCCACTGCCTGACCAAACCTCTTGTTGATTGTTTGCAAGGTCAAGCGGGCAGCTCTCTGCCGTTGACGAAAGGAGTTGTCCATTGCTGCTGCAGTACAAATAAAATTGAAATCTGATTGCTTCATGCAAGGTTGAAAACGGTATGATGTTCCCTGTCTGATGTAACACTGTAACTGTATTGCACCATGTTTCTACCTTGAACAACTTGATTAAAATCATTAGAATAAGAGCAAAAGGCAGCGTCAGAAAACAGTTGAACAACTGCACTTAATGTCAATCAACTGTCTGTATCCCAGAGACAGAATCTTACTCCCTAGAACCTTCTGAATCAATAATGTCCAACACAGGAAAATCCCACTAATAGCGCATAGCGCTAGCGCCCATAAAGGTCGCTTGTACCACTCTTCTATACTCTGTAAAATTTAAAGTTGTGGGACACCAGAAGAAGAATCGCAAAAATATTTTTAAAAAACTACCTGAATCCCGTGAAATCCTAAAACAAACTGTTAAGTTGAGATCCGCCGCCTTCCACGCACCCAGGCCGATAATCCAAGTTAGGCAGGTTTGCCCTAGATCTTGCCTGCTCACAACGCAGAGTCAAGTTCACAGTTTTTTCTGTTTCCCTTGGATTTACCCCAGCCTTCCAGGGATCGACCCCCGAACAGATCTCGGCAAATCACAGCCCGAGATCCGCCACCGTCCCCGTTCTCCCCCAGATATTTGGAAATTTACGATGTGGCCCCCCCAAAAGATCCGGGGGCGAGTCGACTTGTGTTTGTCCACTCTGCTCGGGGAACAAGACTCTCGCCAATTTTTTCCCACACAGTTTAGGGTTTAGGGTTTAGGCTACCAGATCTGATGTCAGATCTTGAAGTTTCAGATGTTGACTGTCTTCAGCTGGTTGGCGGTTGTTTCTCGAAATTGTGCTTTGTTGCGCAGCAAACAGTTCGCAGGCAGTCAGTGGCTCTTACTTTCTGTGTTCCCTGTCGGCAGCGCAGTTACTGTTTTCAGCTGTTGCTGTTACTGTCGGCAGCAGCAGAGGGATCGCAGGCAGTTACTTACTGTCAGCTGTTCCCTGTCAGCAGCGCAGCGATCGCAGGTAGTGACTCTTTCAGCTGCTCCCTGTCGGCAGCGAAGCTGGATCGCAGGCAGTGACTTATTATACTGTCAGCTATTCTCTGTCGGCAGCAAACAGCGATCGCAGGTCGCGACTCGGCTCTCTGTCGGCAGCGACAGCGATCGCAGGTAGTGACTCTGCTCCCTGTCGGCAGCGACATCCATCTGAGGTCGTGACTCAAAAAAATACTGTCAAAAAAGTCTCTCCAAAAAAACAGCAGCACCTTGACTCGCTCAATCTGTTTCATTCCCTGCGGTCTCGCCTACCAGGCGTCAAGTTCATAATGGTCACCTTGTGTAGGTGACTGGCTGGCCTTCTAAAAAGGGGCATATCATGCCAAGAAGTGGTCCATTTTGTCCACATGATTCTGCAGCGAAGGGTTGTGCTTGTAGAGAGGACTGACCCATTGCCAAGACCAGCGCCACCCCTCCGGCTGCTTACGCCAGCCGTGAGTCTCAAGCGCATCTCGCTTCCACTGGCCCCACGGTTCAGCCTTGCACTTCATGTACCTGATTCTGTTCGTTCGATGAAAATTCCGCCAAAAAAATTCTTAGATGCTCTTTCTTTCAAAACGATGGTTCTGAAAAAAATCAAGTGGCTGTCCAGAGGAGCCCTTGGTCTTGAAGCTCTCCGTGTATGCTCGTTCGTCGTCATACTCATACTTCAAGCAGCTGAGCACTTCCTGGAACGTGTATCCCTGAGAATCTGTCAAGCGAATCTCGTTGAGCAGAGGGTCTTCTGCTTTGGGGACGGCCAAGTCTGGCAAATCTGCGAGATGAGCCTCCTTGGCAGGCTTCTTTGAAACGGCAAGCTTCTCAGGTCCACTGGGTTTCTTCAAGACTTTTGCCACTTGTCTCAGCGGCATCGCTCAAACGCACCAATGGCTAGTCGGAGCGACAACGGAAAAACTTGGGCCAGCTCTTCAAAAACACAGAAACTAGAAAGCGCTACCTCACAGTTCTCAGTGGACTCAAGACTCTAGGCCCTATCGAAAAATATCTGCCATCGTGCTCTCAGTTCTCAGTCTTTTCTCACCACTTAAAAGTCCCTGGACAATGGACGACAAGCTTGGCAAAGCCCAGTGCCAGGTTTCCATTCTTTCATGAAAAATTCAAACCATCATCGAAGCTAGGTCGGCTATTAGGCTAAGTCCATTCTGGACGGAGAAATCTGACAAGTGGCACCCTCATGACTCATCTGAGTTAAATGGAAAAAGGCTCAAGGCTGACTACTCGACATCTACAGGGGGCGGTCGTCGCACCACATGGCCTGCAGCATTGAAGTAGTACCGGCTGTGGCCGCGACGAGCGTGTTCACGACATTGCTTGCACCCAGCACAACTGCTGCGACACTTCGAGCAGCCATATGTGTGGTTGGGGGGCAAAGCAGGCTCCGCTGCCTGGCACTCTCGCATCAAAAAATAACACAAATCTACTCCATCTTTGTCTATGATGATCAATAATAACAGTATAACTCAAGAGTAGTGATATTCGATGCTAATAATCCGACATATTGACAGTTCTATCTCTTTTGAACCTAATAATCCGACAACATTGACACTAATATATAATACATATATATATATATCAAATACTATTATTGTGAAGAATATCACCACCAACCATCAAAATTCAAAACAAACCAGCGCACAGCGCTAGCGCCCTTTATATTTAAAGGTCGCTCCTATTATTATTGTTATTATAGCACGACGATCGATAGTAACAATAATAATTGGCTAGTTGCTGGTGGCTCTGCCTGTTCATCTTCAGCGGGAAATGCAGCGCCAGGAGACTCTTCTACCGAACCTGGGCCAGCTTCTGGCTCTTCCACTGCATGTCCTCCTCCTGCGTCATCTTGACGAGCAGCTGCGGGCCGTCGCATAGCCGCTGGTCTCTTCAAGACTGGAGGCCCACTTGGTGCGGCAGCAGGCCGCTTCATGCCCTTCGCGCCACGACCCACTCGCACTTCGCGGGGATCAGGATCATCAGGGATGTAAAGGTCAGAGTAGTCAGGCAGTATGCCCACATCTCCAGTGGTCCCCATCTCCAAGACAAAATCGAGCTGTGGTGGGCGTCTGTTGATTTTCTGCTCGTTCTCATCGCATAGGACCTGCAGCCAGTTTTGGGCTTCGAAAAGTCTCCAAGGTTCGGTGCCAACGATCCTCGATGTTTTCCGAAATTCCTTCTGCACTTCTTCACTGAGCCATCGCCGCTCAGCAGGTTTCAGCTCAGCACGGAAGTCCATTTTCTCAGCCAAGTCATGAGGCAACATGAGCTGAGGCCTCTGAGACTGGCATGCAGAGCTCATATACCTGAAGTGAATGTTATTTTGAATTGCAAGAAAAGTAAAACATACCCCTGGAATGACAATTCACCATTGGGACTAAGGGCATCCTCATGCTTGGAAGTAAAACCCAACACAACAGCAGCGCATATGCCATAGAATAGGTCGCTATTATTCTATTCATCTGTGATTGTGAGGTTGTTTGAAAGAAACACAAAAATTTCCATCATCCATTCCCAGAAACTGCTTCACAGAAAGCACCACATCGTCAGAGTGCTGCGAACAATCCTGCCATTTAGGGTTGTTCACCTCCACAATCAAACTGCTCTCTAGGGAATCACGGCGTTCAAAACGCCACAGATGGTTGGCGTTGGGCTGAAGGTGGGTCGAGGTGAGCCCACTGATTTGGCATTGGTACTTCTCAAACATGGCCTGGAAGTCCCAGGTGTTCTCCAGGACAATGACATGTAGTTCCTTGCCATGAAGTGGCTGGACATTTTTTCTGATGCATTGAGCGAATTCCTCCGGTGTCTCCAGAACTGGAGCCTTGGACAGAACCGTCGCCAGAGTGCTGAATCGCTGATCCAACTCGTTCTTCGTGTGTCCAGCTTGCATAAACTGGACTTCAATTGTATCAAACAATTTCCTCTGCACCAAGCTTCCTGCAAACGTGGCGAATATCTGGTTCTTGGCCTCTCGAGGCGTGTTATCGGCAGCCAAAATGGCATGCCTGGGCAATGAATACTCTGGTCCAAGGCGCTCGAGGAGGTTTCGGCACAGATCCAGCGTCATGCTGATGCACGTGCTGTTCATATTTGCATCCTTTTTGGTGTCTGGACCCAACAAAAAAATGCTTCCAAAAGCCCAAAAGCAATGACACCAGTCAAATGCAGAGCCGGCCTGTGGCACTGTGCAAAGGCCGAGCTGGCTGCCAAGTTTCTTGGTGTCCTGAACTTGGCTTGATCCATTCCGTCAACCATAAATTTGACCACCCTGCTGCCTGCATTGCTCAACTGAAAAGTGGCAGGAAAGCAAGAGAGCTGGTTTGACCGTACATTCATCGAGCGGTCGGCGTCAGTTCTTTCATAATGCCTCCTCTTTCGAATGTCGATCGATGCTCGCTCCTCCTTGCTGGTGCAATGCTTTCTTTCCTCATCCAGGTCAGCACACAATTGACAACGGGTTCCCTGCCCATAGCCCTTGAATTGTAAAATGGAACGCCAATGCTTCTTGAAGGCCTTGTTGAATGTGTCTCTGGAGACCTTCGAAGGCACTTTCTCATCACTCTGGTAGAGGTTCCACAGTGACGAAACATTGGTTTCATTCAAGTAGCGTTTTGGGACAAGGTGCTGCTTGTTCACCCCGTCTCCAACAGCAACACTCAAACTGTAAAGAGGATGATGTACTGAATTGACAACCTCATGTTGCAAAGAGTCATCATCGCCAAGTTCCTCAAGCCTACCTGCTGGAGGATCTTCCATTGGCGTGGGCTCTGAACCTTGGTAGAGATTCAAGAACCACATGTCTACCTCGTCCATCTTCAGCTTCTCCCTAGGCATCCGGGCGCCACGTTCGGGGAGCTGGGCGTGCCCAGCCTTACTGAGTTTCACCATGTCATCCACCTGCTTGTGGCCAACTGCGTAATAGTGCTCCCAGAAGGGACGGCAAACCTTGACCTCACCGATAGCCCACCCAATTCTGGCGTTGGCCTCGCCATCCGGCCGCTGGTCCACCAACTGCTTGATCTTGTGGAAGGTCTTGGCCATAGAATTGGAGTCACCCAGCTGCTGATTCCGGTGCAACTCCACACTCTCTTGAGCAAATTTTGTGAAACACTGCAGCCTGCAGGTGCAATGCTGGTTGTGAGAGGCATCACCTGCCCCAACGACTTCATCATCTAAGACGTCTGGTGGAAGTTCTACTTCTGATTCCTCCTTCAGAGAGCCGGGATCATCTGAAGAAACATCTGGCGGCAGCTCCACTTCAGAAGAATCTCCCATGGCTGCTGGGCAGTGAAGTTGTCAGCGCTTTGTGATATAAAACATAAATTGAACTGACCTTCCAATGTTTGACCTATTTTGGGAAAATTTCCAACTTTTCTATCTTTACTTCAAGCTAAATAGCGCCCCAGAGGTCGCTGCGCCCATAGAGGTCGCTTAGAGGGGATTACAGCTGAAGTTGAAAAGTTTCCAGCGACACGGAGCCATGGTCAAACTTGTAAAATAAGAACCTCTGCAAGAAGGATCATGTCAATCATTCCATGAACGCGTGTCCTTAGCGCTTTTAACCCCTGAAGCTCGACAAACCCGATTCGAACTCTGTGGCGAATCTAGATCTGGTGGCCTGTGGCCTCAAAATAATAGCAAAGCCGTCTAAGCCTGCTAGTCCAGAACTGTGAGGACGATATCCAAAGTGTCTTGGACATCACCCAAGAAGGACAGAACACTTTGTCTATCTGCCTCCTTTGGCAACAGCAAGGCGTCCACAGTGGCGCTCAACAAAGAACAGGTCCTCTTGAAGGCCCCAACTGCAATTCTGGAATTTCAACTGATTGATGCCAAACGCTGGATTGGGCTTTGTTCCCATTCCAAGATCATCGACCAAAGAAGCATCGCGGCCATCCTGCAGCACCTTGAACTTGGTAATGCCAACCCAGTAATTTACCAGACAGTCTGTGTGATCATCCAAGCCCGCTTTGCAAACAATGTTGCGAGCGCACTCACGACTGGCTTCGAAATCTTCGTTTTGCTGAAAGGTCCAGGTGCACCAAGCCATCCAATGAGCCAGCTGATCTGCCTTCACAGAACCCATGGCTAAAGCTAAGAACAATGAAGCGGCCTTGGAGTTGACGAGCCTTCGATTTCCAAAAGCATCAGGTTGACATATCACGTAACCAGGACGTTGAGATCTTTCAAAGTTAAAGAATCACAGCAGTGAGAGTCACTGTGTTTACATCGTTTGGTTTTTATGTTTCACTCAAACAGCGCACGGGGGCACTAGCGCTGCCCAGCGCTTTTGCTCGACAACGGACGGTGTGAAAGCTGCTGATCTTTTTCTGCCGCGCAAAAGAAAATGCAAACAAACTCTACGGCTACAAATCTGACGATAGTCTGAAATGGAATGCTGTTAAATTTAAATTACAACTCAACGAGATGGAATGCTTTCTAATTTACTGAGGACATCAGTTTACTGACAGCTGAGATTGAGTGTGATCCATGAATATTATGTCCATCCAGTATAGGTTGTTACCAAAACCAGGATAGAACGCGCGATACATACGATGTATATATACATATTATACTTCCGGCACGTGGTTCTATCATGACTCATTTTAAGTGGACAAGTATTCTACGCTTAAAATAATATATGCCAGGAGATGCCAGAAGTACACGCGCAGATTACGGGTGGCCCAATATTCTGAGAATCGCTGATTGTAGTCAGTCCATTTTCAATCCATGACATTAGAACACGATCATGTCATGAACCCAATCACATTTTGAGTCCTCTTTCCAACACCTACCTTCAAAAAGTTAACACCTACTTTACAGCAAAAAGCCTTATCACCATACCTCCAACCCTCCTCCACCACGTTCTCGTTCCCACCCATCCACCCACCTTCGTGGCAACACGCGCGCAGACGCGCCAGCGCCGCGTACCACTTCACACGACACGCCCGTCTCGCCTCCTGCCTCGGTTCACCCTCCTTCTGATCGAGATTCGTCGGTGGCATCTCCATTGGTACTACTACCTGGACCTGGTGATCGGCCACCTCCTCAACCCACACCTCCCGCCTCCAACTCAGCTTCAAGACCCACCACTCCACCACAAGCATTTCAACCTCCTCCGGCAGCACCATTTCCCTCACTCCATGCCTCGGAAGCGGAGGAACTTCGGCTACTTCGTCTTCAACTCCAACAACAGCAACAGGCTGCTCACCACCTGCAACAACAGGCTCTCTTTCACTCCTCTTTCACTCCGTTCCTCTCCCCTTTTCCATTCGTCGTTCCCGCTCTCCACGCAGGAAATCTTCGGGCCTTCCGGTTGAAACTCCTCCTTCGACTACATCTTTTGAGACCCGATACCCGATTCCCAAGGCCTGGACCTCTGATGACATCTACTTGGATCGGCAGCAGGAGTACAAATTGACTTTTCCTCGTGGAGTCGTCCCAACTGCTTGGAGTCGTAATCTTCATATTGACCACCAACCCATTGAGGACGTGCGTCTTATCGACGTACTCAGTCGCAAGCAGGAGAACTGGACTTTGAAGCTTGTCGCAAACGGCAGGTTGGTACAGTATGGGGTTCAGGAATCGTCAAGAGGCCTACCTTTGGTCTTCCCTTTCTCGGAAGATCTTCAACAGCTCTGATGTTGACATCGCCCGCATCATCGGTCACACCCTTAAGGCCGACAAGCTGGACCTTCCCAATCTCTCCCGCCTTACCATTTCCTGGGGCTGGGAACCCAAATTGGCTCAGAGCGCCACCCAGAATGCCCTCATCCGCATGCTGGCCACGGCCAATGCCCTCGTCGCCTGATGGTTCCTACAACACTTCCCGACGGCCTTTGTTGACCTATCATCATGTCTTACTTTTCCTCACCTCTTCCTGCTCCTTTTCGTTGCCGTCTCTCTCTCTCTCAGCTTCTCGGCTCAAACGTATGCCCCCACCCTCACCACACCTTGATCTTCTACCTGGACTATGTCACAGGCGAACACCTCCGACCTGGTCTCTACTATTGCGACACAACTCAACATCGTCATTGTCGCACTTCGTTTATTCGTGGATATGATTCAAAACCCGGATACCATCTCTCCTGCTGGTATGACTCCAGGCCCTTGCCTTAGGCCAACAACGCTCGGCCTTCTGGATGGCCCTTCCCTCGACTGGTGATTCACGAGGATGGGAAGTCCCACACACTTGCACCCTTGAAGACCTCGTCCTCTACTTTATCAACTCACGACGAGTACGCCCACAGGGACTTTCCACTGAATACCCCCGTGAATCCGTTCCTTTTCCCTACAGACCTCTCCATACAGTAGCTCCCCGACTTCATGACGATGCCATTGGTCAACTCCGGCTACCATTGACTGCCCTACTGGTCCTCTTGTGGTTTCTGTTCGTCTTCTTCAACTCTTCCTACAGTTCTTCGTTTTGGTGGATGCACATTGTGAACTTACTTATTTGGAGCCTCGCCCTTTGGTCTTTTTGAAAGGTCAACTTGGCCGCCTTTATTCTTTTTCGCACACTTAGCGCAGGTTTTATGTGTCATGTCGTTTTACTTTATATTTAATTAGACTTGCTTGGCAGTGCTGGATCATAGCTAAGAGCTGAAACACATGGCATTTTGCCTCCTGAGAGTTCACATGAATATGCTCATGTAAGTGGTTCGCCCCAATCCAGCTCACCGAGAAACACTTGACTTGTACTACAGCGTCCTTGAACGAAGCAAGGGCATCTTCAAGTGCAGGGTCTCTCCAAGCGCAGAAGAAGTAGGTCTCTTGGAGGTGACAGTGTCTGGTGGTGATGAGGGGGAGGCGCCTAACAGTCGGTGCGGTGGCTCATGCCCGACGGCCTCACTACTCGCTCTCCTTTTCCCGGTTCCCACATTCTCACCCCCTGTTTCCGGTTCCAATGAGGGGGAGGCGCCCAACAGTCGGTGCGGTGGCTCATGCCCGACGGCCTCACTGCTCGCTCTCCGTTTCCCGGTTCCCACTTTCTCACCCCCCTGTTTCCGGTTCCTCTACCTCTACACCTTGGACTACCTCCTCTCGGAGCTCTACGCTCTC
>JAOBYK010547337.1:0-12183 GCA_025434845.1 Phenganax subtilis
GACGTTGGTTCCCTCCATGATCTCGATCTGCTTACTCTTAAAGTGACTGAGATCAGTATCTATGATTTCACCCGTAGGACCAAGCAAGATCATTTTACATGTGAGAACTAACTGTACCTTTCTGTTTCTTAGATTTTCCTTAATAAAATCAACGACACTTTGACAAGTCTTTGATAAGAAGCTTAACACTTTTGTTTTCTCGTCTGCGTCTATAACATAGTCCTCTCGCTTTTTATACATAGCAGTTTTTTCTAATCTAATCTCGTAATGATTGTTTTTCATGGTTCTTACCTTGCTCTTGGTATCGAAAATCATGCGTAGTTTTCCTGTCTTAACAGCCTTTTTTAGATTAAAAATCTTTTCTTTTCGTTCTTGCTTAAGCAATCTATTCTGTTTAAGAACTTGTTTTTTTCTTTGGTTTAGTTTCTTATTAGTAATAAGCGCGAACGTGCCCTTTGAGGATTTTTGTCTTTCTCTTACGCTAGAAAGAAGCGTATCGTTTAACTTAATTTCTTTATTAATCTTTGCTTTCTTTTCGTCGATGTGGGACAATAAGGTTTTCTTGGTTTTAAAGCTAGTATTCAAGATCTGATTTAGGAAGTGAATAGTAGTTTTATTCTTTGGTTTCATAGGCATTCTTTTATTATAGTAATTTTTTTCTTAAAAAAAATCATTTTCTTAAAAGCACCATGTTCTGCCACAAAAAAAAACAAAAACATTATAATAAATGATTATCTTAAACCAAAGGTCACGAAGTGCTGAGAATTATTACGATGATCGTATAATGATAGACTTTTGTAGAAATGATGGAGTAGAAGAGTACCTAACTCAATTTAACAGAATCTCAATTATTAACCAACCGTTTTTATAATTATTTATCTAACTCATTAAGGAAAAAAATAGAAGACATAACTCATCCCTTAATCATAACAGATCCAAAAGATATCTTAGTACTTGTCTTAATTTACTTAAGCACGTATAAAAAGAAGCCTGGATTTTTTGAGAACATCTATATAGACTTCTACGTGGAAAAAATTGTTTTAAAAATGTATAGAGATTATGGGATTTATTGGGACTAAAAACGCGACGTTTAAAAATGCTTATCTCACTAAGCGGCGTGTTGCCCTGCGGGCTTAAAGATAAACATTTTATATTAAGGTCAAAGCGCGCTAAAGCCCGAAGGGCGTTTAGATTATTTTTCCAAGTACCCATCCTCCGACGATGCCAGTAATCCCCATCACGACGTGCTGATAGTTTTGCATCTCTTTACTAGGTTTATAATAGTTTTCTAATCTAGGTTCTGGAGTCCATTCTAAACGTGTAGAATCCAACATTTTTTTAAGTGTTTTGAGGTATTTATTAGTGGTGTTAATGTCTCTGTTAGCATTGCTTAGTTCTTGACGTAGACGAGTTTCTTTATTTTTTCTTACCACTTCTTTTTCGTACCAAAGTTCTTTGTCTCTAGCGAGTTTTTCCATAGCTAAGTTATGACGATTCATTTCCTTTTCATAACCATTATGGTTAAGCTTGCTAAATAAGAATCCTGCACCTGCGAAAGCAAATGCGTTGAAAAGTCCTCCAGCTATTATAGAAGCCATTTATTTAACACTTTGTGGCGTAGCCCTACTTTGCTCGTTTTCACTTTTCAATTTTTTCTGGGATAATTTTCTTGTCTTCGAGGTATTTTACTAAGACGCTTCCTAACAAAACAGCCTCAGCTAATTTTAAAGTCCCCTGGATGCTTTGAGGAGTTCCTAAAGGTTCTCCTAATAGTTTTTTACTCACCATCGAGATTCCAAGAGCAGACAAGGTCAACACCCCTGCATCATAAATTTGATTAACGTAAGCCTTTGAGTTACTCATTTATTATAAAGGTTTTTTTAATCAAAAGTATCTAAAGGCTATTCTAAAGGCTTTTCTAAAAGTCCTGAAGCTATTTTTTCTTTTCGTGTTTCTGGTTTTTCTGTTTCTATCACAGGTTGTTTTAACCCTTTACTGGCCGCATTTTTAATTCTTACCAAAAAAATGTGATTAATGACTAAACAGTTTGATTTTAGGGCAAAAAACTTTCTTTTTTTGAAAAATGAGGAGTTTTGTAAATTTTGCCAAAGTTTCAATTTGATGCCAAATGGCATCATTGGCCCAAAGTGACAACCTGACATAAAGAGCAAACAACTACAACAATGAAAGTAAAACAATTTAAAACAAGATTATGCCCATAGTTTTAGAGTTTATTATATTCAGATGACTAAAAGATTAAACGAACTGCTATTTATCATCTGGGCGTGGTTGCTACCTTATTTGCGATGAAAATCAACAAAACAATTGCGTTCAGCCAACAAACACAAATAAACATTGCATTTGGAGCATCTCATTCTGCAGTAACGTTGGCAGAGCCTGCATCTCTTTTTGTTCTTTTCTGGGCATGGCCAGTGACCAACTTCGTCAAAACGAACATCACTGACTGGTAAAGGCACTGAAGGTTTTTTACCACCTCTCAACCTTTCTTCTTCCATTCTCCTTTTAGAAGGGCATCCCCTGGGACTTTCTCTTGGTAGATGATTTGCTCTCATGAGAGCATTTGCAACATCGGACACAAATTCTGAAAGGGGTTTTTGTGCTTTTGGTGGAATACTTAGCTGTTTACAGTGACGCCTGTATAGAATCCAGGCATTCACCTTGGCAACATCAATTAAATGCCAGAAAATCTTGACATACCACCGTTTTGTTTTTACTCTAATTCGATATAATGCAATCAGCATGTCTGCAAGATCTACACCACCCATACTTTTGTTGTAAACTGTAACAATCTTAGGACATGGGACTGCTTTCTTAGTCTTCGATTTCTTGCACCAACGCTTCACTGTAGATACTGGCTCCACTCCTACATAATTGGAGGCAAGGGGCACAATGCTGTTGTCTAGCCATTTCACAACAATGATGCCAGAGTTGTTATCAACCCGGTAGTCATAAGAACCTTGTTCTTTTTTGGACAGCTCCTTGCTTGGTTTCAGCGGGCATCCTTTCAATCTCTTTTTGCGAATAGTACCCACAGCATTAATACCAATTGCTTTCAGGTAGCGAAACAAATTGAGTGTGGAAAACCAGTTGTCAAAGAAAACACTCATCCAGCATTGCATGGCAACCCTGAACAGAGACGAGCAACAGACTTAGCACTGGCAGAAAGAGTAGGAAAGTCACTGTCCTTTTTCTGTTGTTTTCCAGCATAAATGTACATATCATACATAAAACCAGACTGTCCGGCTCAAACCATGTTCTTAAAACCCCACTTGCAGGGTTTTTTTCGGTTGTACTGGTGAATCGTTGAGTATTTAGTTTTTGATGGGATAATCTGTTCATCAATGGAATGGAATTTTTCTGGTTCCACCTTGATACACTGCTCCCGTATAGCTGAGATAACAGGCTTGATTTTAAACAGCTTGTCACTATCATCTGTATAAGTCAAATTATCAACAAAGTGCAAAAACTGTCGAAGAGATTTATACCGATTGCGTGGCATATTGTCAGCAACAACAGGATAGCGCATACTATTAGATCAGTAGTCTGAATATGCAGGAAGGTTGACCAGTCCCATCATCATCTGCATACCAATGAAAGTAGACATTTCTTCAACGCTAGTGTTTACGGACTTGCCACTTTTTTGTGTGCTATAGAGGTTTGTATTTTCAACAAGCTTTAGCAATTCATTGGTAAAAAATTGTTTGAAATATAGAAGTGGTGACAAAACCTTTTCAGGGACATCTTTAAACTCATCACTTGGGGTTTCAATTACTGGTAAATCTTTTTTTCGCCACCAACATACATGGGGCTTAACTTTACCAGCCTGCTTTTTTAATGCAGACAATGGGACATCATCATCACTGGATTCATCTCCACTAGATTCATCTCCACTGGATTCATCTCCACTGGATTCATCAGCACTTTGTTCATTAGGAGACCAATTCTTATCTTCCTCCTCAACAACTTCTGGGACCATTCTATGTGGCAGGTGTTCGGTATCACTGGTTATGTCATCGTCAGACAGATCTGACAAATCAGAAATATTTGCTGACGTCACCAACTCAACAACATCGTTGAGAAGAATTTTTCTTTTTTCCATTAAGTTGAGGAAATATCTAAATAATTTCAACATGAGTGTTGATACAGGTAGTACAAGACAAAAGTTAGAAAACTTGGAAAAATGTATCAAGAACTTCACATTATTACATACAATTTTATAACAAAAATAAACATATAACACATCAATTTTAACAAAATCTGTGAAGAAGCACAAACTGTATAAAGCAGTATTTAACAACAAGGTCAACAGTGAGAACTGATGTTCAAAGTCTCACTCAAAATACAACCACGATTGGCCAATGATGCCATATGGCATCATAGGTTTTGCAACATTTCTTTCGAGCACACTAACACAATTTACCAATGCAATTTTAACTTAAAATGAAGTTAAAGAAGTACTTACCCCAAATCAGTACTTTATAGCTTTGTCCATATGAAAAACCGACGAATTTCGAAGCCGAATGGTGTACAATTTGTTTGCAGAGTCCACCTTCAAGGTTTTCTTTTGAGTTTGCGTAAATATTCTGCTTCTCCCCATATCGGTTAGCGATCATTATAATTTTTTGTCACCCCCCGTCATATTAGCTCCCTGAAATCGGGCATTTTGACCTGCAAAAGGGTTCACCGGTTTTCAGGCCCTCAAAAAAAGTGAATGATTCCAAGTCGCATCACAGGCCAATAAAGCGTCAAGGCTACGCCGCTTGCGCTTTTGATTCTTCTTTTTTATGGATATTTTTATAAAGAAGATAACAAATAGTTGAGGCTCCAAGTATGGAGACTAGGGGTATGACATAACCAAGACCCCAAGGATTTTCCTTATTATTCTCAGCTGCTTCTAAGGCTTTTTTCTTCCTTTCTTTTGCTTCTCTAGAGATCGCTGCTAGACGCTTTCCAGCTTCTACTTTTTGTGGATCTTTAGCACTTTCGATTTTCTTCTGCGTAGTAAGGGGGCCTTGTTCAGGTTCTGAGTTAATATTATCTTGCTTGGTTTTACTTATGGTTTGGCTGTTTTGTTCTGTCATTTATTTAAAACAATTTTAAACAGATTTTAAGTAAAAAAGCACTACGTGCGACTACGTCGCTTCGTGTTTTTAAGCAAAATCCAGTACGATATTTTTTACTTAAAACTTGTTCAAGACTTGTTCAAAAATCGACCAAGTAAAACCGAGTAGGAATTAAGCACTACGTGCGACTACGTCGCTTCGTGTTTTCAAGTACTGGTTCGCTTCGCTCAGTTAGTTTCCACTAAGATAGTCAGCCAAGACTCATTTCCATAATCTATATTAGATGTTTTTTTAATATGAACACTAAACATCTCTACGTTGTTTGGATCTGACGCGTAGTTTTTAAGAAAAAACGTTTCATTTAAAACAAACAATTGTTGATCACTAAATGTTACTTTTTTCGTCACCATATCGAGTTCCTTCAGGTCGTGGAATTCAGTCGTCTTATTCTTCATGAGACAATTGATGGAATAGGTTAGTTTTAGGTTGGAGATTTGTTTTTCTAGATCAAAGACGTGATTTAAAAGCGTTATTTTTGTTTTATCATTAAATTTCCCAGGTAGGTAGACGACGTAGGAATTTGAAGGATACCCAAAAATAGTAGATGGGCTCATGTAAGTATTTCTTAAATTTGAAAAGGAAAAACTATATAAGTAAGAATCACTTTTGTTGTCCAGTTTTGTTTTAAGGTCTCGTATGCTGGCCAGGTTATTTACGCTTAGTTGGCGATTAGTCAAAGAAAGCGTGTTGTTAACTGCAATTTTCTTCTTGCTAGACTTGGTTTGGGTTTTGTTTGCTAAGATATCCACATCATGGTTATTCGTTTTTGTCGAGAGTCTATTTAAGATATTATTATAAGACTGTGATGTAGTCTAAAGTTTGAAGCTGGGCTTTGTTAGACGATGAAGTTGCACGTAGTGCATCAAACTTATCATTTAAGGGTTTTATAGGATCTTCATAGCCAGAATACATTGCCATTTTATTATAACAAATATTTTGAGATTAAGATTCCAGCTATCAACATGATCCAGCGACTTCTATGTTATAATTAACGCTTTTATTTAAGGATCCTGACCCAGGATTAAGACTTTCAACCTTAAAGCCGACTTTGTCGGCGAACGCGCCCTTCGGGCTTACGGGCTTAGTTTTAGATTCAGTCTTAGGAAACTCTGCCACATTGTGTTCTATATTTGTGTGGAGTTTAGGTTCTGTTTTCTTTACAGGCTTTTTATAATTTAAGGTCTTATTCTCACCACATTTCATGTTACTTGTAGCCATCGTTAAAACATTATTAAAACCTGGAATAGGTTTTTCCTGAATGATCATCTTGGAGGGAACTAAAATAATACCTGGAGTGATTGCCATGTTTAAGACCACATTAGTGTTCTTTATAGCTGTTCCCATATTAGAAATCATGATTGTTGGATCGTTTTGGGTAATGGTGGCTTTTACTAATTTTCAAAACACGTTTTGGGTTTGTAAGCTTTTTGCACCTTGGCTCACGATGGACCATCTTGTATTGGCTTGGGATCCTAAAACACAATAAACATAAGACTCGATAGATTCTTGAAATAATAATTGTCCTTGACTCGTAAGCCCATTAGAATTATAAGCAATGAAGCTAGCCCAGTCGTGGTCGGAAAGTTCTTTCCCACCTTTAAGTCTGTAGTAGTTTCCAACCAGCTCCTTATCCATGGAATCTACCTTGATGTATCGAATGGGAATGTGTTTCTTTACGTTTTTTAGATCATAGTTTTTTAAGAGTTCTGGATGTTTCATAAATTTCCTCGTTTGATAGTACAGATGATATCTCGCTAAAGATTTTATTATGGGATGAGCTTGTGGGTCTCTTAGATTTTGCAAGCTAACACCACAAATAAAACTCGCGATGTACATTCCACATAACATGGCAAAATAAGGCTCTTCGTGATCGAAATATTCCCTGATGTCGAGCAGTTTATTGCTCATTTTCTTACCATCTGACCAGCTTATTTTTATTGGTGGTAATCGAGGAAGAAAAAAGTCCTTATCGCTTATGTACATCTTAAAGTCCTCTAAAGGCTCGCTTAGTTTCACGGGTCTTTGAAACTTTGTGTCGATGATGGGATGTCATCCCCAGCCTTGTCTGTTTGGATTTTTCGGGTAAGTCAGATAAGAAAACTTTGGAATCTCACCAGTGAGGTTCCATATTTCTGGCCAAAGCGTAGGAAGACCTAGAGATTCTTGCCATTCCTTATTATGCTTAAAAGCCCAAGTTCCTAGCTCGTATCTATAACCAGGTTGCTTGTAATAAACATGATCTATTAAAGCAAGTTTAGAAGAACCTTGTCCTCGTCAAGCCTTAACAACACCTTCAAAATCAAAGCGTGAAAGATCAGCATTGGGATATTTTTTTAAGAATCTTTTTTTAGCTTCAGACTCATCCCAAGTTTTTATGAGTTTCATGGCCTTATCAAAATTTTTGTCCATAATACTTTTTATACCAGGGTTTTAACTGTGGGTAGAGTCGGTCTGTTGTGACCTCCATTTATTTAATGTTAAATAAATGAACAAGTTAACCGTGTTTATCGAAAATAAGAACAACAAAGCTTTTAAGGAAGTCTTTTTAGAAAGAAATATTAAAACAAGCCAATTATTTGTAAAAGCATCTCTGTTTTTTGGAACTTCAAAAACATCAAGAACAAGTATAAAATCATCAAGGTAGGAAGTCGCGACATCGTTTTAAACGAAGGTTATTATACTTTTGAAGACATCCAGGAAAAACTTGCTCCCGAAGGAATAAAACTCACCACAACACAAGATCATCATGTTAATATTTTCCACGAGACAGAAAACCTATTTCTATATCGTTTTGGGGAAATACTGGGTTTTTCCTTAAATAAGAAAATAACTGCTAATACTTGGACAAAAAGTGAAAACTAATGTGATGTACTTCTTGGGTTAAGGTACGTAACGGTACATTGTGACGCCGTGGAACGAACGAGTAATTTCGACACGCATGGAAAATTAAGTAGTGTCATTACCACTCTACCTATTACGACTACTCAAGCTTTAAATGGAACCGTTACGCATTATAAGGATATAGAAAGTTATCTGCCATTAAGAGAAGGAACTTATAACAAGGTAAGTTTTTGGGTGGGTTCGAATAAGGCCGAAGGCCGCGAAGCATTAAACGAAAGTGTAGGCTTGATATTATTGGAAATCTACCTATAATAAAAAAATGAGTAAAACAAACAACGACCTTGTTGATCTTTTTAAAAACGAGCAGGAACTTAGGAATCTTTATTATGATCCAAGATCAGGATATAAAGGAGTAGAATCCTTTTATAGAAGAGCTTTGGAAAATGGGCTATTGGTTAGTAAGAAAGAAGTAAAAGACTGGTTAAAGACTCAAAACACCTACACTAGACACAAGAAAATTACTAAAAACTTTAAACATACGTGAAAGAACTTGCAGAACAAGTTCAGTTAGATCTCGTGGACATGAGTAAATTAAGCAATAAGAACGAGGGTCATAATTGGATTCTCACTGGAATCGAAATCCTAAGTAGATTTAGTTTTGCTGTTCTCGTAAGAAAAAAGGACACTCAAAATATGACTAAGGCTGTTAACAAGCTTTTACACGTATTTAAATCAAGGTTTGGTAAAGACCCAGATAAGATTCAATTTGACGAGGGAAAGGAAGTTTATAACGTAGGAGTGAAGACTCTACTTAAAAACAAAAACATTCATTACTTTAGTAGCTTTTCTGATAAAAAGGCTGCTGTCGTGGAAAGATTCAATAGGACTTTAAAAACATTAATGTGGAAATACTTTTATGCTAAAGACACTCATAAATGGATAGACGTATTACCTGATTTCGTTTATAATTATAATAACTCCACACATAGTACTATCTTAATGAGACCTGCAGATGTTGATAAAAACAACGCACATTAGGTCTGGATTATCTTATTTGGAGATTGGACTGGTCAGTTAACCTTACCACGTTATGAGATAGGACAAAAAGTAAGAATAAGCAAATATAAAAATACTTTTAACAAAGGGTATGAAGCAAACTTCACACAAGAAATATTTGAGATCAATAGAGTTTTTAGAGGAGATCCTAACATTTACGAGATAAAAGATGAAGAAGAGGAACCTATCTTAGGAAGATTCTACGAAGAAGAACTTTCCCCTGTGGAATCACAAAACAATGAGCTCCCCAGAAAAGTAGAAAAAATACTAAAAAAGCGAGGAAAAATGGCCTTAGTAAAGTGGGAAATAAACAATCTGGAAAACCTAACAAAATAGACTGGATTAAAAAAACAGACATTAGAGATTACTTTACCAGCTCGACATAAATGTTTCATTTTCTTTTAAATAAATGGACGCTGAATTTAAGGATCTTGACTATAATGACCCTGCTCGTGAATGTGAGGAAATAAAAAAAAACAAGTTTGATAAAGATTATGAAAACGTGGATGATAACATGGAAAGAGACGACATGGATGAGCTGCTACGAGATGACAAAGGTAGAGAAATAGAAACTTCTTTTGGAACCTGAAAACGTACCCATGAAGGAACCCGACATGGCTTCGGACAAGACTCTTAATGAATTAGATCAAGGTGATATTCCTAATCCACGAAAAGACCAAGCTGATCAAAGAAGAATTGATACCTATGAGAAGAAAAATTTCTTTAAGGACCATCTAGGCCAAGTTGTTAATAAAAGTGATGGGGTAAATTCTAAGAAACTCTTAGAAAATACTAACATAAGATTAAATCGAAAAGGAAAAGCCATAGGTGGAAAATTTAAAGGAAAGAATATTCTTATCATAGAAAATGAAAAGCTTGTCTTCTCAAGAGATAAACGACTACGACTCACTATTGTCAAATTTAAGAATTTACTTAGAAAGGCACAAGTCGAGCATGATAAAACACTTGCCACACAAGTCAAAAAAAATATCGAAACGCAGGACATGAATAGCGAAAAACTAAAAGAAATAACATCACAAATTAGTGAGGACTTGCTTGAAAGTATAACTAAAAGATTTGAGTCTCATATCAATGACTTAGAAGCCATGGTAAAAGATATTTCCTCTAAAGAAGACGAATTAACACCAAGAGAAATACTTAGAACCGTAAGAGGATACCTCAACATGCCTGAAAATCAAACCGTGGAAGAAAAACTAGAAAACTTAGAAAATGAAGCTAATCATTGGAGACTAAGGGGCTGTTTATATGGAGAACGGGCTGGCCCGGTAAGCGGGTCAGCTCGGTAGGCGAGATCTTGCGCATTGTACAATTTATAGTTAAAATCTCCGTGCATTTATATGGACTAGCGGGCTGGCCCGCTAACCGAGATCTCACTTGCGAAAGCCGAGATCTCACTTGCCGAGATGAATTTTTTTTTCCATGTAAACACTAGCAAGCGGGCTGGCCCGCTTACCGCAATGAATTATCAAATGCACGCATGCGCATGACTGACTTTTCCCATAAGCAATATGGCTGAAGAAGTGCGTGAAACGTCGAATTCTGTTTCAGAACAAACGAAAAAGGTTGTCAAAAAACCCCAACGAAAACACTTTAGATGGGAGACGGATATGATAGAGCATTTAATTGATTGTTTGTTGGATTACAAATCTTCTATGACGTACAAAAATCTCAATTTTGATGCAGACAAACCAATACAGTACAAAGAGCTTCACTTAGCAATGGCTACTGTTTACGAGCATGAAATATCACTATTTGGACCTTGTGCACCAACTCCTTTGCCAGGTAATTTTGAACAACTGTCGAAGGAAGAGAAAGCTAAATCTAAGATGCAGTGCAAAATCTCCACAGATCTAATTGAGAAGGGAACAAAGCGAATAATGGAAAAAGTCAAAGAGATAAGACAAAATTTCGCTAAAGCGGTAGTAGCAGGCCAACGAAGCGGAAGCGGAAAAATTGTATATGAATTTTACAATAAACTTGTTTTGATATGGGGTGGGTCAGCTAACACTAGGCCTCTTTCATATGGTGTCAATGGTGATGATTTTTTGGAGGGTGAAAACTGTAATGAGGATGAAATCAGAAATGATGCAATTGACCAGCAATTACAGGTGGAAGAGGAACTTGACAAAGAGAATGATAAAGTAGGTGATGGTGAAGAAGGGCAACGAAAAGAATCAGGTAGCACCAGCATAGATGGTCCAACTAAACGAAAAGGGGGCTGTGTACCACAATTGATTGATAACAAACGCAAGGACCTTGAGCGTAGCTTATCAGCAGCTCAACGAGACCAGTTGCTTCTGAATGAAGCAAAAGAAGATTCTAAATTCAAAAGAGATCTGGCTGCTGTCATGCGTGAATCATCTGGCAACTTGGCTGACAGTGTTAATTCTATTGGCCAGTCAATGACTGAACTTGGTAAAGGGATTAGCCATTCAATTGAGATGCTCTCTAGGGCAATTATGCAGCAAACTCATGGTATCTCCCAACCCTATAACCAGAATGTATTCTATCAACAGCATCAGCAACCACAACAGCTGGGATACCCTGCCCAACCGCATACTATGCATCAGGTGTCAACTACTGGCTCATATTCCCAATTCCTGAACCCACCTCCAACTTCACAATCTGAATTGGAAAGTGTGGAAAGCACATATCATTTCAAGTAATGATTTGGTTATATTTTAAAGTACAGATTTGGTTATAGCTATCAAACTTTGCTAAAACTTTATTTATAAACTTTCACATTAATACATTCACCAGTTAAAGACAGTGCATTGAAATCTGTACTAGCACTTAAGTTGTAGTTGTTTTTTTGCTTTTTGTAGTTGTGGTAGATTTATACATGGACAGATTATGAAAATGGTTCATTAAAGTTCTATAACATCAAAATATGACTGGATGACTTTTCAGTCATTTCTGACAACTCTATGTTTTAGTGTAGCTAATGCTTTTATAACATGTACGACATTTGATGCTTTTACACTTTTAGAAAAGTATAGTGTCAAATATGCTGAAGAATCAATGTTGTAAGAGTTCTTCTCACAACATCACCCTCTCCCTCATTTAGGGAGTAAATTGGGTCTGGGATATTTGTATATTGGGTTGCACTTTGATTTATGAC
>JAOBYK010547448.1:0-12176 GCA_025434845.1 Phenganax subtilis
CATCACCATGTTTGTGTCCCGTGGCCCAAAGAATTACGCTTACCAGACCAATACAGGCAAAATCAAGACGAAAGTACAAGGAATTACTTTAAATTGCACCGCAAGGCAAAAGGTGAACTTTGACGTCATTCGTGAATTGGTGTAACTTTATGTGATTGATCAAGTGAATGAGAAAGTTACCGTAGATATCCCGTACAGGATCGCAAGAAATGTGAAAACGAAAGACATTGAGACCAAACGACGAGCTTTATTCTGGAGACCTCTGACTTGTGTTTGTCGCCTCATACGAAGCCAATAAACTTCAAATTCTACCGACAAGTAATCGGCACTCCTTAATGGCATCAAGACCCAGAAGTGCATCAAGGTTGGGAATGTGTATAAACAGAGCAGAGGAAGGGGCAAGGTTTATCTGCCATATTCATTTTGCTCGGAAAGTAAGTATAACAAACATAATTTTACAGTGCAACGATATACCTCTCAACCCTGGCCCGGCATCGACTTTCTTCTTAAACAATTCCGGAGCCGCTGTGTTTAATGTCTGAAGTTTGAGAAGTGTTCATGCAGGACAGCAGCAGCATGTAAGTGTCAAACCTAACACTATTCCAGAGTCAAGTATACAGCGAGAATTATGATTTAGTTTATGTTATTGAAACGTGGCTGAACGGAGAAGATATCAAACAGAGAAATATTGCCAGTTGAATACAATGTTTTCAGACGTGATCGTCGACGCGGAACGGGCGGTGGCTTTCTGATTGCGGTTAAATCTGATCTAAATGTTCAACGTGTAGGTGAAGATGATGTAACCGAGCTGGAAATCGTTGCTTTGAATATAATGACTAAACCTCACGGTAAAGGAACTTTTATTGCAGTGTACTATCGTCCACCATCATCGGATAACCGTTGGTTGGAAATTTTCGACGACTTTCTCGACAAAATGCATTCAAACAACAACTTTGATAGCATCTACATCACCGGGCATTTTAATCACCCTTTTATCCCTTGGGATTTTGAAGAATACTCGAATAACACTTTCGAGTTCTCAAGTAACTCAACCGAGAGTAGCGACGATTCGCTTAAATCCCTAGTGGACGATTATTTTCTTACCCAGGTAAATAACCAAAACACCTGTGGCAATAACATTCTGAATCTGTTATTTGCCAATTTTCCCGAGAAAATATCTGACCTGTCGGTTGGCGACCAACTCATTTATACTGACCATCTGCTTATGGAATTTACTATACATTTTACTACTCGGAATATAGCCAAGCCACCTAGGTCGGTCTACAACTATAGGAAAGGAAACTTCATTGCTTTGAGAGAGTCAGTCAAGTTCCTAACATCCGACGAACAATTGAATGAGACCTATGAGTCTATGACATTAACAATGTGTGGTGTAAATGGAAATCATTTTTACCATCTATGATTGATCAACATATCCTTAAAATCCAGTTACAGAATAACAGTTTTCCACCTTGGATAACTGGTGAAATTATTCACTTGGTAAAAAAAAAATATTGCGAGAATTAAGGCTAAATTTACACAAATCGACTCACTGGGAGCGATTTAAAGAACTAAGATCCTGCATCAAGAAACTCATCTTTCGGAAGCGTAAAGAATATTATACCTCTTTGGTTGAATCTTTACACTTAAATCCGAGAAGGTTTTGGCCTATTTATAGCTTGAAAACAAAGGTACACACTGTCCCAGATAAAGTCTGTATTCAGCTGACGGAAAAGGAGGTCGTATATTCAACGAGGGTCCAAACCTAATCGCTGACGTGTTTAATCGGTTTTTGTTTTCATCTTACTCAGCTACTGAAGTTGATAGCTCGTCAGTTTCATGTACTAGCTAACATTATCATCTTTCTAGCTCAATTCCATCCTTGTCACAAATATCTCTGAATCCTACAGATGTCCTAGCAGCCATAAAGACCATAGACACCAGAAAAGCTCAAGGGCCAAATAAAATTCCACCAAGCGTTTCTAGTAGAGTGTGCTGAGCAAATTTAACCTTCTCTATCGGACATATTTAGTCTAACATTGCAATCGGGCACTCTGCCAATGGAATGGAAATTAGCTAACTTCGTGCCCCTATTAAAGGAAGCTCCTGCGGAAAACGTGGAAAATTACAGGGCAATTTCTTTACTGTCTGAGAACCTGTCCCACCTACAATTTGGCTTCCTCAAAGGTAAATCAGCAACGACTCAACTACTTTCAGTTTATCATAATATTCAAGAAGCTATGGACGCTGGCCTACAAACTGACATGGTATTCTTGGACTTTTCTAAGGCTTTTGATCCTGTAAACCATCTTAAACTTCTAGCCAAACTTAAACTATTGGGTATAACTGGTAAACTACACGACTGGTTCAAGGACAATCTCTCGAATCCTACCTACCAGACCACAGTACTCGGTGCAGCCTACATGTCATTACCTGTTTTATCAGGAGTACTCCAGGGCTCCATATTGGGTCCCTTACTATTTCCAGTTTATATCAATGGTATCGTCGAAGCGGTTCATTTCAACTCTGAGACGGTGTTGTATGCTGACGATAGTAAATGTTTTAAGGTCATAAATTCGCTAAGTGACTCACTTCTGTTATAATCCGACTTAGGCCCGTTTCATACGCCGAATTTCACTTGCGCCGAATTAAATTGAATTGAATACGGCTTTAATCTGAACGCGGCACGGCAATTGATTCATACGGCATTCTCAATTCAGGCGAATTTAATTTACTTTAAATGCTGGTCTGAGTATGAGGTAAAATACAAGATTTAAAATATTTATAATTTATGCTTTGAATTCGGCACATATGAAGTACGTCGTCCGAATAAGCTGCCCCGCCAAAGTTGCACGATGCGACTAAGTGTGTCAAATTTAATACTTTTGCCGTACTAAATTAAGTTGGCGAATTTAATTTGATTCAGACGCCGAACTTTAGCCGTACCTTATTCTTGAATTTAATTCGGCACAAGTGAAATTCGGCGTATAAAACGGGCCCTAGACAATTTATCGTCTTGGTCTAAGACGTGGGACATGGCCTTCAACGAGACAAAGTGTACTATCATGTCATTCACTAGAAAGCATCATCCCATTATTCAATCATACTCACTAAATGCAACCAAGTTAGCAAGGGTCGATAAACAGAAAGACCTTGGAATTCTCATAATATACCTAGCTCTATCAATCGGCAATGATGGAAAGAGTGCAAAGGTGTGCGACGAAATTTTTACTCAGGCTACTGTTTTGTATCAAAGTTTCATATCAACAGCAACTGCTAAAACTCAGTCTTTTACCAACAACCTACTAGCTTGAAATTCTTGACTTGGTTTTATATTTTTTTTGTACTAAAGGGAGAAATTCTTCATAATAACAATGGTATGGTCAAAATTAAACAACAATCTCGTTCTACACGACAAAATAACAGTCAGATGGGTGTTCTCATGGAGATACCTCGCGCTATCTGCTGGTGAAAGGGAACTGTGACGAAGTACTGCAACTTTTAAATGTAGTCTATTAAGGAAATATAAAGGGTTGCTCAGAGATGTTTACGACCCGGATACTGCTATCACGTTCAAATCCAACAGCGTGAAATGTCACGCTAGCAGAAAACTTGCACACGTTCTTGAAAAACCGTGCTGCTTTTAATTTATGTGAATACAGTGTAGCAAAGTGACGTACATTTGTAGCGTCCAGAGTCCATTGTAATTGGCTCCGGTGGATATTTATCCTACGGAGCTGTGAAGGTAACCCAGACATGTCTCATTCTATGTTTGTTTGTCAGTAACGTAAACTTTTTTGTTTGTTATGGCAAAGGTTTTTAAATAAAGAAAACAAAACAAAAAACAACTGCTTGCCGAAGTGACAATAGCAGTGGCACATTGCCTTGCTATTTTTAAGATACCTTAACTGATCGGTATATGTACTTCTATGTCTTAGTAGAAGCCCATAATGCTTTATGATCACTAAAGTATACTTCTACAACAACAGCTTGGAATTTTTCTTCAATTAAAATTGTGTATAAATGATCAATTAACGTTCTGTTGTCGGTTGTAAAGCCTGTTATCAATTGTCTGTAATGATTTTGTGCAACCATCAAATTGTAAAGTGACTATCGATCAGATTCTTCCATCCAGTTGACATTGCAATCTCCATTAATAATGTTTTGTGCAGAGGAATTTGCATCAAGTATGCTGCGTATCGAAGACAGTAGACGTGATATAGCAACGTTGGGTGAGCGATATACTCCAATTATATTTAGCTGTGGATGACTTTCTATTCTGGTAATAGTAAACTCAATTCCATTTATGTTGTGAGTATTAAGGCTAATTTCCACTCGGGAAAATAAGCAGCGGATCGGACCGGATCGGATCAAAATATGATCCGCGCATGCACTTCCGCTATAAGTTTTCTTTCCGAATTGAACCGACGACGGTATAGCTCCGATAATAAAAAGTTGAAATATATTGAACTTTTTTGGTCCTGTCGTGACCTACCGTGCGGATCAAACCTGGCGACCAATCAAAGTGCTATATGCCGCATTAATTAAAATAATTAATCACACGATAGCACAACAATAGGCAGCAGCTCTTCAAATTTGTTTGGCAGCATACGAAGTTGTTTAAAAAAAATTCATGGTCGTTCTTCATTTAGTAAGTCACTTGTCCATTGTCTTTGTTGCAATATTTTTTCTTACCCAAATGCTATTTCTGTATTTTTCTTGTTTTTTCTTCTTTGTTGGCTACAAAATAAGAAGGACTTTCTTGGTCAAAGCTGCAGCCATTTTAATTATTGTTGTAATACGTGCAATTGTCAAATATAATGTCAAAGTCGCTCAAAATAGTGATTTTTTGAACTGGAATGAGCTCTTTCGTTTTCCTTTCCGGTCCGATTGTCCGTTTACTGGAAATCACTTGCACGATCGGACCGGATCGGAAAACTCTCAGATCCTGTCCGATCTGCTGCTTATTTTCCCGAGTGGAAATTAGCCTTAAGGGTATCATTCTTCCAAAGGGATTCGGCTATAAGCAGCTGTTCTACCATGTGGACGTCCTGGACCCAAACATTGGGGAACATCATTTCTGAACAGCGTGTAGCCATCAATATCGTATATATTATCAGAGTCTGAAGAGTTAAACTTTGTTTTAGTGAATATCATAATATCAATAGTAATTAATGTCTTCTCGAGTGCCGTCTATGTGCTTGTGCAGAGACCTTGCATTTAGATAACAAACTTTCAAATCAGATTGACCCAACATACATAGTGGTTTGAAACAAAGATTCAAATTGCATTCGGTTCTTTAGATTTCCATTTCCTTGACAACTCTTTCATCAAGAGATATCTTCCCCTCAATAAGTCGGTGATATACAACCCTTCTATTGTTGTAACTCGACTTAGAGCAACATAATGAATGTGAGAAATAGCCCTACTGGTGTTTATGTTTATAACAATATGTGTTTGAGCATCACCTTGTGATCTATGAACGGTTTTAGCTGCTGCTGGTTGCAAAGGAAATGTTTTTTAACAACTTGAGCAGATTTGGTCTACCAACTGGAAATTATGTTGTGACAGGTTTGATTGGTGTCCATGTACTTCGAATTCCTCTGACATAGAGCGTTCTGTTTTCTTGACGAGTTTTTTTTTTTTGCAACATCTTCGTAATCAAATTCGACTCAGGTAAGTCCCGAAGGTTTGTCTTCATCAGTGAGCTTGATCAACTTTATAACGTTACTTGCCCCATTTCTCAGGCTATTATTAGTTCACACATTTGTTGCAATTTCAGTACGTTGCCCAACAGCAAGTTTTAGCTTGTGAGCTAGCTGTTTAGAGTTTTTTTATGGAACATAAGGTACTTGTCTCATTATCTTTTCTTTAAGTTCAGCAGATGTTGCTCCAATAACACTATCTTGAGCTTTAATTGTATATCTGTTATTAGTAAATGCTTCATACACTTGTTCATTATAGTTGTCTACCAAAGCGTTTTGGATAAACAAGGGTGGAGCTTCTTGAGGACAATTAGATTCCTGAACACTTGTTTCTTTCAACTTCTGAAGATCACTAGTTGTATGTCTACCTTCTCGTAATCTGTTTACGATTTCAGCACACACTTTACGGTCTCGTTGTCGCATGATCTCGTCAAGTTCAAACATTCTAAAATATTTTTTCCATAAGTTTGGAGCAAGAATACTATAATAATTTAAACACTGAACATCAGTGAAGATGTAACCATCTATGACAGGTTTGAGTTGAAATAAGTCACCAATTGTAATGATGCTAACTCCACCAAAGTCTTCTTTGCTTCCTTTTAAATTTTTTAGACGGTTATTAACTGTATTGTAAACATACTGTTTCCAACCATCGATATTTCATCAAGTAATATCAACTTTAATGCACCCAGCTCACATCGTAAAGTGTTCAACCTCCCAGAGTCTAGCGATTGGCTTGTTGGAATTGATAGGGCACTATGGATCGTGCTTGCTTTAATTAAATAAGCTGCTTTTCCGGTTGGAGCAAGTAATACAGTGGGTATCAAAAAAAGGGTAATCTAACTTTGGCGAGTACTAACTCAATACATATTTGAAAAATTCGATAGAGTCTTACACCATTGTAACGTCCAATCATTTGGCTATCAAATGACCCTTTGTACGTTTCAATTACTTAAAGAATAAAGGAGTATGGCTTTCGAGAAAAAGGTCACTAAAAATTACAATTTTCCGCCGATGGGAATTTAACATTTTTCCTTTGAAATTTAGTCCCGCAAGGCTTTGAAAAACTAATTACCGGTCATCACTAAAATGCAAATTCAATGCATGCTTTGCTCAATCAATGATTGAATATGCATCATCTTTGTCTTTGCATCTTACATGGAAATCCCATAGGCAGATTTCCGCCATTTCTGCTCGTATTGATATGAGAATGGTAAAATCGGAAAGCTAATGCGCTATTATTTCTTTCTACATAAAAATTAAATTGTTTGATTAAGTGCACAGCAGCCTGTCAAAGCTGGATTACACTTGTTTTGATACACACTGTAACACTTGAATGCGACGAAAGTCTTCACCAGCTCGTTTGTTGTAGTGCTTTAAAGCGGCTGGATAAATTGACTTAATCAAGTGAGATTAACCAACACCTCAACTTCCACTTAAGGTTACATTCTATGATGAAAACTATGATATTGCCATTTTTAACATTTTCGTTAATTTTTATTAAGGGGTTAGAGACCTTTTGAATGCCGCAGGAATTTTTGAAAAATACCGAAATCCAACTGAGATATAATAGAAAATGTTACAACTGATATAATTTTTTGCCGCGAAATTTATAATTATGATTTGTGTGTGTGAATAAGACTATATATGTGCACACGGTAACGTTTTTGAGCGTTTTCATTTGTGTTTTCACGCAAAAAAGGATCCCAACACTAGCAAGTTAGAACACAGGCTGCAGCTAATTTAATATATTGAAAATATTTTCCCCTACAAAGAGTTGACTAAGCGTTAAAACGATAAACGAGACACAAACGTTTTTGGAAACGCTTGAAAACGGCGCCCGTGTGCACGTAGCCTAAGTGTGATCATAAGGTGATACTAAACACGGCAAATATATGTGTGAACCCTGTATAGCAGATTTAGGGTTAGGATAAAATGCGGATACGGATGGCGGAAGAGGGGATAAGATGCGGATGGGAGGATAAAATGCGGATGAAGCTTCAACAATTGTATTGTTATAACTAAGCAATTTATATAGAGAAAGAATTCTAGTATTATATTTTGTACATCATTGCGCATCTTATTGAGCGGAAATATATCCTGTAGAGTTTTTAGAGGTTTCGTATGTCTTTTACGGAGCCGCTAGATGGTGAAAAAAAATTATAGCCTCAAAAACAGATTCTTGATTCTTCGCGTCGCTATCACCGCTCCTGTATAATACCTCCACTTATTGCATATTGCTCAAGTAGAAAAAACCTTTTTATCTCAATACAATTCCAACTTGTAAATAGCGGGTATTTGTGTCAATGTTATTGTATAATATATTTTTGTCAAGTTAGGTTCTTTCCACTCTTAGCTAAATTTCATCTGATATAGTCTATGTGTATCAAATGACATATCACTATAACTGCCACAATAAATGCTCTAATTACGCGGTTTTATGCCTCATGACATGCTTTTTCTGTCGAGCGTTTTCTGTTAGCGGGCAAGATAATGACTTTCTCTCTCCCTTCATTTACAAAGAAAAAGTCCTGTTACGATATATTTATAAGAGATCTTAAAAAATTCTCCTGGATAGATCATATGACATTCTAAAATTTATCAAAAATTTATAAGCAAAATACAAAGGAAATTCGTGGCCCGTAGCGTATCAATATGTCTGATATATAGACTGGCTCAAAATTTCTTATTTAGTTTTTAGAGCGTAGATTACCTCAATTGTCAAAATTCCAAGGTTAATACGCCTACAAAATCATGAATGTTGGAAGCCCTACATACAAACCTAGCAGTTCGGTCTTTATCAGATGTGTAAACTCTCGGCTCCGCCTCCGGTCTATAAACCTGATAAAGACCGATTGCGCAGTTGGTATACATTACTTCACGAATTCGGGACAGGTAAATTTGGAACAGAAACAATTGTAGTCAAGAAATTATTGCATTTATTTCGGCTAGATGAAAAGCTCGCTTGTTCAACGAAGCTACGCTTCTACAAAGCCTCGACCAAAGAAACGTTGCAACTTTCTTGAGAATGCGTGTCAAACCGCCAGCGATAATGATGGAGTTTCTAGCATTTGATTTTAGATTTTTTTTGCCCGGAAAGCAGTAGCAAACTGGTCAACAACTTTCAAAATTTTCTTAGGAAAATAATTGAAAACAATGCTGTTGATGCTTTCCCACCACTGGTGTTTGAAAGATTGCCCGTGATGTAGCCCATGCATGGTTTGCAGTATCTGCACAAAGCTAGCGCATATACTATACGGACTTGAAAGCATCGAATGTGTTGGTTTCCAACTTGCATTACTGCGATCTCGAGAATTTCCCTGTTTTAGCATCATTCAGTCGGTAACCTTCACTATAAACTTCTACTAAAGTTGTTTTTATAAATACGCCTCATCAGCATTTTACCCTCTCATCCGCATTTTATTGACACGTGTGGTAGGAATATTTTGAACACTATATTTTAACCAAATACCAATAGTTAGCATTCCCTTGATAATAATGTGGTTTTATTTATTCAATCACATAATATATTCGAACTTGGCTCGATCGTGTTACTGAAGAGTAGCTATAAAGTGAGAGGGTATTTCATACCCCAGCCTATTAAATGAAATAAAATAAATACCATAAAACAAAAGTATCTTAGTTTTGCTGGGCTTTGAAGAGTAATTTTTAGCCCCTTTGTTAACAGTACCCATATGTTAGAATGAAAATTTTTTGCCCTGTTGGACTTGGAGCACGCTTGGACTTTGACTTTTTCGACAAAATGTAAGAAATACTTTTGGAGTACAGTAAAAAGTGTCAAAACTGTGAATGCCAAAAAAAAAACCTATTTTATTTGTATCAGTTATCAGTAAGCATGTGCCATCATATCGTTCATAACATCCTTTCAGCAACCTTATCAAAATCTTTGCATGCCTTCATACATGGATGCTAAAATTATTATGATACATATTATAAAAAAATCGAACGAAACACATACGTTGTTAAATTCTTATGTGTGCGAAACTCTAATAAACTTGAAATAGACACAGCTGGAAACTCGATTTACAATACAAGTTCCAGCGCAATAACCACATCAGTTTGTGTTTTTTGTTTGAAAGATATGTTTGCTACAGTATGAGCAGATGTGCTGGAAGTTCCATTATGCAGTATTCAAAAGTATGGATAGGTATCTAAGATATTACGTCACAAAGAAGGTGTAATTTTTCTCTGTTTTACCCAAACAAGTTAAAAGGCATGTTCTGCCCAAAAATAAAGTTCCTTTCTCAACAGTTTTTGCTGTTGTGTGTACAAAACATGACAAACTCTGTAATATTGCATGAATGTGGTCCGCTTTTTTATAATGCGCAATATTGAATTACAAATTCATAGCTTTCCATATTGCATAAATAACTTTCCACAAAAGCCGAAAACACATAGCAAACGTTTCTTCGGAGTTGTCCAGTCCTTTTTCTTTCATTCAAAATCTGGGACGCCACGCGGTCTGGATGAGATTGGATTCTCCAGATTTCAAGTAGTTGACAAAGAGAGCAAGTATAGCCCATAACGGTTACGAGACACTTTAAACTCTATCACGCAAGGCAAATTGCCAAAAACCCCAGGAAAACAAACTTTCAAAACTTACAAACGTTTTTAATGCTGCAAGATTTTGTAGAAGGAACGTTTTTGCCCAGACTGAAATACTTTAATGTCAATACTTGACCTGCACGTCATTGTCGACTTTCCTAGTAATTCCATGTTATAATGTTTATCATATTATGTCGTCCTAAATCTTTGGTCTGCAATTTTTTCCCTGCACTTTCGTAAAAATTGAAAGGAGCATTTTTATTCAGTGCAAATAGTGCAAATTGTCGCGTGATCGATATTTCGCAATTGCTGTTTTTATTTAATTAGTTGTAAAGCGGAACGCATCTCATTAGATCTGGTTCAAAGGACACATTTCAAGGGAAGGCGATTGTAAATTGTCTACTGCGTGACATTTAGCACTGAATGAAAATCTGCCTTAACATAGATAGCTATGATTTCAACCTTGAAACGTAAACGTTTGAAAATACCTAAAAAAATCGCCCCCTTCATGGTAGCTTGTAACCCGGCAGCAGTATACCAAGAAAAGAGAACCTATAACCCACTTCTAACTAATTTATTAACCCAGTTATAACCTACATGATAACTCACTTCCTATCAGTGTACTAGCTCTAAGTAAAACGATATTTTAACTCAATGCGAAGCAATATGCTGACCCAATTTTAATCAATTTGTTAGCTCGATTCTAAGCTACATGCTAGCTCAACTGTTAACTGACTCTCATCCATATGTTACCTAAATTTGGCAAGTTTACTAACCTAATTCTAACCGATATGCTAACTCAGCTATAGTAACCTGAATTCTTGGCACTATAAATCCCTTATTCTATACATATACTACAGAATGTAACCTAGGAATAATTTAAACACTATAATTTAACTAAATACTACTTATTAGCGTGCTTTTGATAATAGTGCGATTTCATTTAATCAATCACCTAATATATTCCCCGTTCGCACGATCGTGTTACTGAAAAGTTGCTAAAGTGAACAGTATTCTATATCGTAGCCTGTTAAAATTTGGGTCACCACACGTGGTCTGGTTAGAATCTGCTTCTCCAGATTTCAGGTAATTGACAAAGAGAGCAAATTTATCCCATAACGGTGATATGACACTTAAAAGTCCATCACGCAAAGCATATTGGAAAAAAAACAGGAAAACAAACCGTTAAAAACCTTTTCACAACGGCAAGCGGACATGAGCAAAAGAACTCTAAATAGCTTGTTTGCAATCACGTGACTTTTCAACCAAATGACGGGCAAGCCACATGTTTGTCAACGAATTTTTCCCTTTTCAGTGGACTGTACAACAATAGATTAAAACGAGACTAAACTTTTAAGCCCGTTCTCCTCTACGCCAATTTTATCGAGCGAAAAATAAATGCAGCAAAGTGATTCGCTAGAAAAATAATTTGCTGCGAAAAAGTCGAAAAAGAGCCAATCACGTTGCAAGATTTCTTCTTCGCGCGAACAAATTGGCGTAGTAGAGAATGGGCTCTATGTCTTAAACTATAGTTAAAGTCAACTGAAAAAATTTCAACGGGCTTTTTTGACATAAGCGACATTTAGATTTTCGCTTTTCGGCTAAAACGCCAAACCGCAAACATCAAGAGACCACGTGATTACGCCCCAGCGGTTGCGTTTGCCGTTTAATCTTGAGGTTTTCAACGCCAGGGAAGACTTTTCACGTAAGTTGTTTCCCTCAAGCTTTTTATACCTATTTATTGAAGTTATCCCTGGTAATTATAGTCTATTTTGGTTGGTATACCCTTAGTCTATAAATTAAAATAATTCTTGAGGTCGATAAAATATTTTAAGCATGTTTATTTGTCGAAATTGAAGTAGTCACTGGAATTCGTGTATTCATATAAATGGCTGCCATGTGTAT
>JAOBYK010547559.1:0-31628 GCA_025434845.1 Phenganax subtilis
TATTACCTTCAAATAAGGACAGGATTGGCGACAAAAATCTTGTAGATTTTTCACCCATCTTCTTGCACCGCCATGTCATATGCACACGTGTCAATATTAATTTATTCCAGACAGTGATGACTATAGATTACAGTAGATGACTGTAGGTGGATGACTATGGATTACGGTGAATGACTGTAGATTACGGTAGATGACTGTAGATTATGGTAGATGACTATGGATTACGGTGAATGACTGTAGATTACGGTAGATGACTGTAGATTACGGTGGATGACTATAGATTACGGTGAATGACTGTAGATTACGGTGGATGACTATAGATTACGGTGAATGACTGTAGATTACAGTAGATGACTGTAGATTACGGTGGATGACTATAGATTACGGTGAATGACTGTAGATTACAGTAGATGACTGTAGATTACGGTAGATGACTATGGATTACGGTGAATAACTGTAGATTACGGTAGATGACTGTAGATTACGGTGGATGACTATAGATTACGGTGAATGACTGTAGATTACAGTAGATGACTGTAGTTTACGGTGGATGACTATGGATTACGGTGAATGACTGTAGATTACGGTGGATGACTATGGATTACGGTGAATGACTGTAGATTACAGTAGATGACTGTAGTTTACGGTGGATGACTATGGATTACAGTTTCCTTATAAACAATGGGGTTTTCGTTCACATTTGGCGTATGTAGAACATGGAAGCCGTTTCTTTGGTTTTTACAAAACAGGTTTGACGCTACTAGAACGTTTAAACATTTTGACATGTGCATTTTTATTGCTGTACCTATCAGGCTCGTTCGGACTGGCTCCAAATTAGGGGGGCGTTGCCATTTCAACTGTGAGTGGGGCCCTGAAAATTTTTCCCAGGGTTATTTATGTCAATCTTTTTTAGTACTATATGTGATTATTTTTAAGTCTCTTTATATCCCAATTGAAACACTGAATGTTTACGTAAGCTCACCTGAAAGTTGAAACCACTGAACTGTGATCAAGACAGCCATATATAATATTTTATTTAGCCACTGGTCACATGCATTTAAAATTCCAACTCATTCCTGTGCCTGAAGTGCTCTTTTCTGTCTGTTGGCCTGTTTTTAAAGTCTTCACTCCTTTCATATGTATGGGAATTAAAACATTTTCATCATTTCTTCTCCATTTTACCATTTCATAAGCTTGTATTGTCCGGATCCATTTTGATGTGCCAGTAGGGGCCCATGTGTTTTGGTGCTGGCACATAGGCCACTCCAAGCCTCTGATTAGTGCAATAGAGGTTTGATGCTAGAATGTGATAGTACATTATGCAAAATGATGCTAAATGATAGTAAATGAACTAAGTGGATAGTAAGTGATCGTAAATGATAGTAAGTGATAGTAAATTATGTGAGGGGATGCTAAATGGTAGTATGTGATACTAAATGATAGCAAGTAATCGGTAAAATGTTATGTAGTATTTTAGTTTGGTGCTTTCTGGACATGAAATTATTACCATTCTAATTATGTACAAGTCTGACTCTTTTTTACATTAAAGTCAGACCAGTGGCCCCAGAATACTTCAAAGCCATGTCAAATGAGAAGGCATTGAAATATAGTTTAAAGCGTGAAACAGAAAGAAAGGCCGACAAACTGAACATATGAAGTTCAACTTTTTGTATACTTTACTTGGCCTAACACCAGATACTTTTAGTTTTACCCCGCACTACAAGTGTCTGGAGTTCGTCTTTGACACTAGAAAGTAAACAATAAAGTCGTTGTCTTTACTGAATTCAAAATCTTGGTTTGATTATTAAAAATATATCAAATTTCATAAAAAATACACTTTTAAGAGCATGCCAAATGCTATAAAAAATTTGTTTATTATTGATAAGAGAGAGATTAGACACATATGGCTAACACTGTTCACAGTGGGGTTTTTTTCAAGCAACTTTGAATAATGCATAATGACATCGGTCTAGTTATTATTGTTCTATTTACCAAAAACACAAAAGAAGACAACGAAACTTCAGAATTATCCACAAGAGTTATCTACCTCTTATGTTCCTGCGACTTCTCTGTAAATTAGAACAATATTAACTAAACATGTGAATTATGAAATTTGCAATTTTGTATAAACAAATGTCAGCCAGCAAGGGTGATTTCACAAACTTGCAGTTCATGTTTAATTCCCATCTTTGTTTTGAATTAATCTTCTAGCACCACGGGCTCCAGGTCTTTTGGGTTTTTCAAACTTAGGCTGATGTAGAATTTTTTTTGGGTGAAGCTGGTCCTGAAGAAATGCTTCTGTGATTTCTTCTGTATCCTCGATTTCAATCTATGAATTAAAATACATGATGAATAGAATATGTGTGAGGGCAGTTAATCTCAAACAATTCAGAAATATCATTTATTAATAATCATTTTGTCAAAAGTTAGTGTTTAACTGTTGTATTTTGACTGTTGGAAAAGATAGCGACTTCATAAGACAATGAGCACTATTTCAGTATTTCACTCTGAAACATTTAACAAATATATCAAAAAAGAGCCAAAGTTAATTCTTACTCAAAAGCTTTTAATTCTTTTGATGGAGTAATTCTAGAAGCATACTTACATTTTTAACCACTTCAAGCTGCAGTTCTTCCTCCAAACCTGCAAGCAGTGGCGCCTTGCATGTTGAGTATAACATACGTTCTTTAACAGAACACTTATATCCAGGCATACTGTAGATGAAGACTAAAGAAAAAACCACAATAATGAATTACAAGAAACTACAATAATAAGCGAACAGTCTCCATTTGGCAAGTAAAATTGTCTGGCATTAGACGGACAGACTAAAGTCTGTTTTTCATATATGATCATAACTATCGGGAATCATGATATTCCTAAACAAGCGAAACAGAACGACTTCAGTTCATACTAATTATTAACAAAGTAATTATCAAGGCCGGATTTTGATGTAAATACGAGGGGAGGTGTCAAAGTTTTGAGGGGAGGTGCATTTATTTTAGTAATTTTGGATTTAGGATATGTTGCATGTTTTTGGTAATAGGAATAAGATTATTTTCAATTTCAAGGGAGGTGCATTTATTTTCAGGGGAGGTGCAAAACAATCTTAGGGGAGGTGCGCGCCTCCCCACACCTCCCCTCAAAATCCGGGTATGGTAATTATCAGTAGATAATTAGTAGATTTGTTTTTCTATACGATTTACTGATAAGAAAATAGACTATTTTGGCCATTGTCACATATTGTGACTCTTCATGTATATGATGGTTTCATTTTTATGAAACCAGGCTTAATGATACATGGAACACACAGCACACAGATGTTTTGGCTCTGAAAGAAGTGGAGCAAGGATCAATTTAACGAATTTATAATGACAGTAAACACAAACACTGAAAGTTACCAACAAATCATTGAGCTTACCAACAGATTCCAAAAAGTCTCCTTCATGTGTGTGTTTAAACAAGAAGAAACTATAGCAGGGATGATCCTTAGGCATTTTTCCTGGAATCTCTTCAACAGCGCAGTCACCAGCCCACAATAATTCAATTTGCTCATTCTCCGTATCCACAGTCTGGGAAAACAAAATATAATATACTATTAGATGACACCCACATCAGTTTTTATATCATATACCAGGGTTTATTTAGTGGTATTGGATGACAGTGCTCATAAAAAAGTCAACTGGCACCTACTATGAGAAAACAATGCCATTTCTTTTAAAGCTAGGCTTACCAGTTGGACAAAATCAATTTGCTTGTCTCGAAGGGCAATAAGTTTTTGCAATGCCTCCTCAGAGATTGGGAAGTTCACACCAGGCAGGTTGCTATGTCGTGTGTGGATTCCGATGTCAGTACGATTCTGAAAGGAACACAAAAAGAAATATGAAGTAAACTTATCTAGGATAGTTTTACCCATTGTAAAACTGTTCGTCTTAGAAATCCAGTAAAAACCATCTCTTATTGATCAAGTGTTACTATATTGGATAGTTATATCAGTTCTAAATTTTTCTTCCCAGGGATGCAATATGAGTCCCTCTTATTGATTGATCCAGAGTTACTACAGAAGGAGCCCTAAACTAAACTAGTCATATTTATACAGGCTATTGCAACCAGTTCTAAGTTCTTCTTCATAAAGATCCAGTACAAGAGTCATCTCTTAGTGATCTAATAATTACTACAGAAGAAACAGAATACATATATCTATACCTCAGACTTTTTCACTTCCTGCAATTCATGTTCTGCATCAGTCAAAGGTGGAGGTGCCGCCTGATGATCAAGATGTTTCATATAACCCTTGTAGCTTGCATCTGCCTGCAAAACAAAGAACTTGAACAAAATTGACAACAGATGACATCAAAAAGTTTGAACACATAATTTGCTCAAATGCTAGATAATTCTCAAAAGCAGACCTGCCCTAAAATGAATTTGGTTGAGATATTTTCTGCCAGTCACAGTGAAGCCATCACACGAAAAATAGATACTATGTCTAAATGTTAACAACATTCTTCCATTACCGAAGTTGTAGCAAAAAGTTCCTCCTTGATGTGTCCTCCACCAAACGTACTTTTGAGAGTCGCTCTTGTCGCTGCATATAACATCTTCTCCCTAACCTAAATAACAATGGCAAGCATTGGAGAACAGTTTACCTCAGCAGCCTCTACTTTCGTAGCGACAAATTTGAAAAGTCTGCATTCAAAATTGTGTATGTACCGGAGCGTCATCAGGTGAATATGTAATAAACAGCCACTCATAACCCTGATTGTTCTGTGAATCTAAGCGGTACAGGACATAACAAGGTTGGTTTGGTTCTAATCTTGAGAGAATATTGGAGTCATAATGTGGAATTACGTTAAGGAAAACTAATATATATATGCACACAATGCATTTTAATAGCTATTTGTCAAAAGGACACTCAAAACGACCTCTTTGCTCAGTGGGTGGTAATATGCCTTACTGTGTCATTTTATCATGTCTTATGTCTAAAAATTTTGCCAATTAACGAGAGACTTTTGCATCCTAATGAGTTAATGACAGAATTCAAAAGATATCATTGATCCAGTTGTCCATAGGAGATACACTTTCAGCAAAAACTAGCTCTTCTAAAAATGTTTAAAAAAAACACTCATGTCATCAGAAATCACTACTTTTGTCAGTCAATTACTAAAAACATTGATTTTGCCATGAAAAATGAATATACCATTTTCAATTGACACTTTTATCACTCGCTTTGAACCATCCTTAGCTGATGCAAAAATATCTTTTAGTTCCTTATTGGCTAAACAAAAGAAAACCACATTGTGTAGTATCTGTTGCCACTTATTAGTTATTAGGTAATCGAGAGACATTGCCAGATACACAAGTAAACCCATTAACTGGCAAGAACCTCATTCTGACAAGTAAATTTGCTGGGTGATCAACATAGTAAAATATATGAGCAGGGCATACTACGATTTGCAAGCAACTGTCAACTGTAAATGTATTTCATAGTTGTTTTACAACTGAAAATTGCATGGTTGCCCTTTGACATGTGTACATTTGACTGAAGAAGTAGCATGTTTTGACACAAAGTGGGTGTAATCTGTCAAAAACATGCTATATTTTCCCTCGTTCGAACATACACATTTCAACGGGCAAACAAACACACAACTTTCAAACACACTCTAACACGAAAAAATGTTTGCAGTCAATGGCATTTTGCAAATGGTAGCAGTAGGGTGCAAAGCCAGTCAATGGGTTAGTAGTACAACAAATCATGCTCTACAAAGTATATCTGCATACTATTCCAGTCTTGTGTCAGTCATTAACAAATGACAGTGCAATTTATGAACCACTTTTAGGCATAATTCAACTTCAAAAGTCTTTCAAATACAACGTTGAATAACGCTATTTTGATCACAAAAACGTTAACAACGAAAAACCAGCTGTGTTGACAGAAGCCGGCAACAGATGAAACATTTAAGTTGTTGAGTGGACACTAAAATACTGACAGATACAACAACACTATGATGCGCCTCTAAAAAGATACAAATTAGTCGATTTAAGTCGCTTACCTTTTATACCAGTTTGATGGGACATGTTCAAGTGAAAATAAAAGAAAAATGAGGTTTTGATCTAGAGAAAACCAGGAAATCGCTGTCGGTCAATTTCCTATGGAAATTTCGAAATGTTTTCATTCTCGTCCCAATCTCCGGTGAAATAATTAATGACATAATTTAAATAATTATGAAATAATATGATAGTAAATTTGCATAGAAAATAGTTCAAAAGAGTTCATTGGAATCGGATCATTCGGATGACTGCAGATGGTAGAGCTCAGTGGGTATTCGTAGTGAATTTGGGGTACCATGAACTATTGATGTTAATTCTCAGGGGCACCCAGAGAGGGGGGGAGCAAAGGGGGAAATTTACCCCAGGCTTGTGGGGCCCCCAAAATACTCTAGAACCTATTTGCAAGGGCTTTTTGGGGGAGCCTCCAAAGAGAATTTTGCCTGGGGCCCCCAAAATCGTCTGGACGGCCCTGTTAATTCTTTTCATTCTTCTGGAAAGTGCATAAGCCTTTCCATGTTAATACCATTCTCTTGCTCTTTAAGGCTTCCTAAAAAACAGATATTCTAAAACTTGTATGCGTCAAAATATTATACTATAAAATATAAACTATACAACTTTACAAACAGTTCTAAGTTTTAAAACTAGTATAGTTGACATTGTTTAATGAGGTTTTCTTCAAAGGATCTGAGGTTTTTTACTGCGCATGATCGTGGTTTGACAATCGTGAAAAAGTCTTCTCACAGATTTCCACATTTGAGTTGGAGGTGTCTGAAAATATCAAAATAATTTTATAACTGCATCCAGATTTGTGCTTCTGTTTTCATTTCATAGCATGTTTATCCCAGTCACATACTCTCAGTTTTACATTATGATGCAAACACTACAAGTTTCATGCAGGTGCTTCACAGTTTCCTCTTGTAGTAACACTGGATCGAGTAGAGATGACTCTTACTGGATCCCTTGGAAGAACAGTTCAGATCTGATAATACCATCCAGTATCAATACAATTTGTTCAGTTTACATTTACTCCTGTAATATAACACTATCTATCGAGCAATAAGAGATGATTCTTACTGGACATCTAAGAAGAATAGTTTAGAAATGAGAGACCTATCCAGTACAAATATCAGTTAGGTTTACTCCTGTAGTAGTACTGGACCAATAAGAGATGACTTTTTCTGAATCTCTAGGAAGAGCAGTGTAGAACTGATAAAACTATCTAATAAGTAGAGCTTACGTAGTTTATTTTCTTCATAATATAAATAAATCTTACATTTTGCCTTGCTAGATCACTTTCAGTTTCAGATGAGGATGCCTGAATCAAGTGACTAAGAAAAATTCGCCACCCTGGAGATTTTTGAATATTTTCAGTAATGTTTTTGGCACTAGGGACAGATGTTATCCAGGGACACCAGTTGCGATGCTCCGCCAAAACATCAAATTCAATCTTGTCGATATCCTAAAAGAAAACAACAAATTAAGTTCTACAACAGGGACAACAAGATAGTACCTAAGATTACACACAAACTAACCTCACTAGTTTTCAGTTTTTTTGAACTTGGCTCCCCGTCACTCCATTCTGACAATGAACGACATGAGCCAACTTGCGACAACCACTCCCCATGGTCAAGCAGATCAGGTTGAATGGAGTTCAATCGTTCACTCAAACTGTCCTCTCCAACTTCAACAACCAATGAGTCCTGTCTACTATGGCCTGGCGAAAAAAATCCAGAACTAACAAACTGCAACGGTTCACCTCCCATACCAGATTCACAACCCCCCTGTTCACCGTGAAAATGACTGTGACTTGCGACTTCGGTTGTGTCAAACCCGGGGGGTGGGCTAGAGCTTGTCTCGGGTTCAAGATTCATTTCTAGCTGGGGTAAGGATTCGCTTTCCACATCAGTATTTTGCTTCGACAAGGCTTCTTTACCTAATAAGGGTTCTTGGTCATGCAGCGACCTTTGTTCCGGCAAAAAACCTTGCTCTGGTGGGGGATCTTGTGTTAATGTGAAAGTATGTTCTGGTGGGGAATTTTGTTCCAATACAGAACATTGCTCCAGTATGGGATTTCGTTCAGGTAACAAATTTTCTTTTGACAAGGTTTCTTTTTTCGGTGAAAAAGTCTGTTTCAATGTAGGACTTTGTTCTGGTGGTGGACATTGTTTTTGTAGTGCTTCTTGTTCTGATAAGGATTCTTTTTCCAACATAGAATTTTGATCAAACACAACAGTTTGTCCTGAAGAAGGATCTTCTTCTGTGAGTTCACTTTGTTTTGACAGAGATTCTTCTTCCAGTAGGGCAGTTTGTTCTGAGATTTCAACTTCTTTTGATAAGGGTTCTCTTTCCGACATAGAATTTTTCTCAAATACATATGTGTGGTCTGATGAATCTTCTTTTTTCATGAGGTGACTTTGTTCCCCCAGAGATTTCTCTTCCGATAGGGAACTTTGGTCTGATAGCTCAACTTTTTCCCAAAAGGGTTCTTTTTCCAACATAGCATTTTCCTCAAAGACATAAGTTTGTTCTGACGAATCCCCTTGTTCCATGAGTGGACTTCGTTCCCCCAGAGATTTTTCTTCTGATAGGGAACTCTGCTCCAGTAGCTCAACTTTTTCCAATGAGAGTTCTTTTTCTGACATAGAATTTTGCCCAAACACATTAGTTTGTTCGGACGAAACTTCTTGTTCCATGATGTGACTTTGTTTTGATGAAGGTTCCTCATTCAAGAGGGAAGTTTGGTTATTGTCCATGGTATGGGTTTCTCCCGAGGATGCAATTTTTCCTGTTTCTGACACAGTACTTGAAAAGGAATCACATTCAATGCTTGAAGAAGAGTTTTTCACTCCTGAGCTATCCATCCTCTCTTGCTCATTCAAAGGTGCATCACCTTGAGTAATGTTAGATACTTTGGTATCCACAGTTGATCTCTTTTCACATTCTCTATCCTTAACATTGTTATCCATAACCATACCTTCTGTAGTAATATGTTCCTGCTTACCACTAGATTCAACTTTGCTAGGCAACTCTTCCAAATTATCTTTTACAATCGCTACATCACAAACCATATCCTCTTCTGCACCTACATCATCCCTCAATGTACCATCATCACCCTGGACATCCCTTATATCCTCTTCCATTTGTTCATGCAATCCCTGACCTTCGCTACTTGTACCCTCAGGTACTTCTCGATCACCTTGCTGCTCACTCTGAATTGATGAGACTTTCTTTAGCGAATGAAAGTTCCATAAGCCAGCCTCACGACAGCAACTAGTGCAGCAAAGTATGCCTGCACTATCTTTCTCGCTGTGATAAAAATACAAGTTATAATTCGAGTTATGTTATTGTTTACAACACAACATTGCAACACTCCAGTCTATCTTACTTTCTCACCTAATATTCCAGCCACATAACGCCAACACACAGGCTGTATCAATAACATCTTGACTGTATGACGATGCATCGTTGCTCAGTATGAAACTACTTAGAGATGACAATATGTCTTCAGTTATATCCTGAAACGATGCAAAAAGCAATCTAAAATCTTATTCTCAGATTACAATAATCTATCTTGAATAAGACAGAACAAAACAAAAGTGCACACCAACATGCACTGCTATTCAAGCAACACAAACACTATTAGCAGCTTTTACTCCAAAACAAATGAATGTAGGTGAAACAAAAGCCAGCAAAAAAATCAAATTTCCAGGAATTATTTTCTCACCAAATCTTGAAATGCCTCACGCTTCAACACAGGCAAATTACCATCAAGGGAGAGCAAATTCCTGCAAGCACACTCAAATATTTCCTTCCATTCTTGAGCAGATCTTTTGGGCAAGCTCAGAAATGACTCTTGAGAAATATATTACAATTTATTTAGTATAGCGTTCAGCCTCGCAGGGCAAGAAATTGCAGTCAAATTACCTGAGCATGGCGTTTCTTTCCAAGGGCAAAATTTGGAATGTCCATTTATAATACTTGATCTAAGATCTGCACACGTTGAATTATCTAGTTGCAAATTGAAAAGTTTTCTTTAATGAACTGGCAGAAATATCTTATTGATTCAAAAAACTATACAATCCTGATCTAATAGACAAATTAACTTTTGATTTTTACACGTACTGCAATTCTTTTTTATGTACCCAACCACGTAGGCGTACAGGAGCTATTAATTTTGGGGGGGTAGTGAATATATTCCCCCAACTGACAATGAAATCAAATGCCCGACTTTTAACTGAAATTTACACAATCACACCCCCCCCTCACGGGTAATCAATTATAAAGAATCGGTCAAACATAGCGCTGCGATACTGCACTGTAAATTAATGTACCCATGTAATTATTAATGACTACAGTGAGAAAATGCAAGAAAAGTCGGACTTTATAACGTCCACCTTCACATTTTTGCCCGACTTATGTTCAAAATTTGCCCGACATTTTGACTTCTAAACTTTCTGGGGGGCAGCTGTCCCCCCTGCCCCCCATCCCATATCCCTATGTCCAACCAAGTATTACAATCACTTGCAATCCCTCACCTTGAGATATAGACATTGAAGCAATAAGTTTTGAAACATACACCTAAGTATTCCCCAATTTGGCCAAGACACTATCAATTGATATATTTGCCCAAAAAATTCATTTTCAGCTCGTGCAATCATGTTTTAAAAAATTTTGAAATTTTATAATTTAAATGGAATTTAGCTTCAAAACGACATAGGTACCTTCTGCATACTTTTTCTTGAATTTGTTTGAAATGCCAAGTTGTGTATCTACACAGCATTAGTGTTCTATTAATAAGGATGATCTAAGCCGATTCACCGTGAAAATTGCCATATTTCATGATAATGAAGATCTTGAAAATTTTTTCCTTTGCGTTTTCACAAATTATTTCAAAACTTCGTACACTGTTCTAAACCATTCCAAAGTCCTCCCAGACATTAACAATGATGGATATAGCTGCCTATAAGTCCCCAGACATTACCAATGGCATAGTTGCCTCATTTTTTTTACCCAGAAAAACCATGTATCAAAAAATTTGAAAATTCTACATTATTAATACTTACACGTATCTGTGTCCCATTCAGTTCCAATCATACAGTCGAGAGTCGCTTTACACGAGACACATGTCAGGAGATCAACGTCTGTATTCTCCCAACCATACAAAGCACAATGTTGTGGAGAGAGATATAATGGCTTCATGGGCCAAGTGAATGGTTGAGAAGAGTTAATGAAAAGCAACTCGTTTGATTCCAATTTTGCAGCTAGTGTTGCTCTTGATTGTAAAAATCAAATCTATAAGTAATTACGTACCGTAATTATTCGAATAAACGCCGCGGCGTTTATTAAATTTATGACGTTTTTGGTGCGGTGTTTATTCGAGGGAGGCGTTTATTCGAATGAATATGGTATACTAGCTTTAATATTAAAAAAGGATATAGAAAAGGTTTCAACTCTTTCGTAGAAGTTCTCTCTATTTCTTGGCTGACACAGCATTGATAAAAGATCGGAATTTTCATTGATATCGCGTTCAGTAGTCGATCCATTTCTAAAAAAATAATGAATTTTCAATTTTACGTCACTGGCGCTAAACTTTACACGACAATTATTTCTAAACGGGGAACAAACTATGAAAATGGACAAGCTGTAATAGCATTTAAAGTTCACCTTGCTTGAGGAAACTGGTCTTTCTCGTGCATAAAGCTGGATAATATCGCCTGAATTTTGTTTCGTGTGTCTGATAAGGACGCCATCTTGAAATACCGCGAACAAGAAGGACTGGAACTAGAAAGTCAAAAACGACCACGTGTTTTGAAAGATTTTAAAAGGTGTTTTCTTTTATGACCCAGCAGTTTTGCTCAGTGTTCAAAAGAACTTTTTCTCAAGTTTCTTTTATTCTAGAAGCCCATTAGGTTATTTTATTCAACAAATATTGTAGACTGAAACGATGCCATTTTCGGAATTCAATGAATTTCCGCGTAGAAACCTGGGTCATATTTACAGAGAGTTACAATGTCGTAAATTTTCTGCTATAAAAGATTTTCAGAAAGTCTAAAATTGCTATAAAACAAATCATTTTTTCACGTTATTCTGTACGTCCAAAGAGGAGAAATTGCTCTGCATACAACTTCAATTAGTTCTAACTGTTTCTCCAAGATATTCAGTAAGACTCGTTCGTCTCGAATATATCCAGTGCTACAACAGAAGGAAACCTACACTATTGACCATAACGAAAAAGATGGCGACATGTACATTTTACAAGAATTCATTGCAGGCTTAAGGTATAAATGAGTGAAAAAAGACGACAAGGAAAACACATAATGTTGTAAAATTTTAACACAACGAAAAATATAACGTCTTGTATCATGCCTGCCTGTCAAAAGACGTCACTTTGGTTTTGTAAACGATTTCCGACCGCAATGCATGTTGGTAAAGTGTACATCCGCCATCTTTTTCATTATGGTGAAAAAAATACATTTTAATAAAAACACCATTGTCTTAGTAAATATATTTAAAAAGAATACAATATTCATTCCAGCTACAATTATCGATTCTGATAGCCAACTAGGGTTAATGTTACGCAAAGTACCATTCTATACAATATATTATAAACTATACTTATTAATTAATTCACCAATATATATAAATACCATAGTCGCTGATTTGCTGAATGGACATGAAACTATAACTTTCTGGAAAAATGTGAAGCTTGTTTCTTTTTGAAAAATATTTTAGGCGAATACGGCAATGCAATACTTTTGCATACTCAATATTTACAAATAAAACCGAAATGCAGTCCTAGCAAGTTGACGCAAATAAAAAGAAATAGACAGTTCTAAACCCTCTGACATTGCAAATGAGAAAAAAAAACAATCCGCAACTTGCTTCACCGTACGAAACGAACGAAATAAATAAAAATTACCAGACAATATTTCGCTGATGATCATTGGACAAACACCGATGACGATAAAAAAAATTGTTTACTTTATCTCATAAACATGCCACCTTTATCCATTTTTAATTTTTTCGCTAGTCTTTGTTTCGTCGTCAATTGTACAGCGCGTCGACCTCGCTTTGACGAGTTCCCTTGAAAAAACAAATACAATTTGAAGTCTGCAGGCAAAGATAGCTTTCAGTAGGCCCTCAAAGGGCACTGAATGGTACGTCAAATGCAGTTTATACCCTTTTACAGCAAATTAATCAAACTTATTCTCATTTGTTTCCGTGTTTTTCTCCATATACAAGACTTCTGCATGTATAATGAAAATATTGACATGATTTTTGTCCGATGACTGCAATTCGACCATCACCTCCTGTCGTTTAATACTATTCAGTTAAACTGACATAAGCAGAATAGATTAAAAATAGGAATGACGCAATTATACCTTTAACTCCCTCGGCGTGGTTGCCGGCACCAGATGGTCTTAAAGGGGCTCTGTTGTGTCTACTAGAATTCCCTTCAGAGTCTGACGAGATTTTCGAAGACTTCGATTCCTTCAAAATACACCAGACATATCGCATTTTAAAATATTATTACTTTTACTTAAACTGTAACAAGAACAGTTTGACACTGATGGAGAAAACTTACATTGTTGTTATTTGAGGGTGACTTTAGCGAATCATACTCTGGTTTTCGAGATATTTGCCGGATCGGCCGAGGATTTGTTTGAATCGGCGAATGAGGAACTCGACCTAGAAAAAGTTGTTCAAGAGAAAGATATGACTCCGACAGGATCTCTAAAAAGATCAATTCAAACTGACAGAACTATCCAATATAAAAATAGTTCGTTTAGTTTAGGTTTCCTTCTGAAGTAACACCGGATCAATAAGAGATGACTCTTATTGGATCTCTAGGAAGAACAGTTTAAAACTATTAGAACTATCGAATGTAAATATAGTTAGTTAGTTTAGCTTTCCTCCTGTAGTTACACTGGACCAATAAGAGATGACTCTCACTGGAGATCTAAGAAGAACAGTTTAGAACTGATAGAACTATCCAGTAGAAATACAGTTAGTTTACTTTAGGTTTCCTCATGTAGTAACACTAGATCAATAAGAGATGACTCACGCTGCATCTCAGGTAGAATAGTTTAGAATTGATTCACCCTTGGTTAATCAAACCTTTAGGATTCCAAGTTGCATCTACTCGTTCACTTTTCTTCTTTTTCATCCCGGGTTTCCATTTCACTTTGCCAGGAATTTCATCATCCTCTATGGTCGGATACACTGCGATTTAAAAACATCTATCAAAGGTTTTCACGATTACATAATTTCACTTACGAACCTAGTGTTTTCTTACCGTAGTCGGGATCGCTCGGAAATTGGTTTAATAATTCGTCTTCATCCTCAGCAGGACTGTTTAATCTAGACCTTCGTCCAGAATTTTCCACCGAAGTAAACGTCCCTTTTTCATCACTAACGTAAAAGAGCAAAAATGAGTTCAAATAACTCAAGTTATCCTACATAGTTTTATCAGTTCTGAACTGTTCTTCCTAGAAATCCAGTGAGAGTCGTCTCTTATTAATCCAGTATTATTACAGAAGGAAACCTAAACTAAACTACCGTAAAAGCTGTATTTAGTCCCCCTCTCTTTAAAGCCCCCCTTTCAAAGCTATAAATTTCAAATAAGCCCCCCCCCCTCTGTTTTAAGTCCCTCTCCTAAGAATATTTGCTTGAATTGGCAGTAAAAATACGTAATTTGTTATAAGAAAAGAAATGTTCAACTGTTGACACTTTACCTTTTATTAAAAATTAGTATTATACAGATCTGAGAACAGCAGCAGTATTTCATTTTTTTGTATTAAGCCCCCCGTCTCTATTAAGCTCCTCTCCTTATTTAGCCCCCCTGTTGAAAGTAAAAAAATAAAATAACCCCCCCCAGGGGCTTATTAGAACTTTTACGGTATATTTATACTGGATAGTTCTATCAGTTCTCAACTGTCTTTCCTAAAGATCCAAGAAGAGTCGTCTCTTATTAATCCTGTGTTACTACAGAAGGAAATCTAAACCAAACTAACTATATTTATACTGGATAGTTCTATCAGTTCTAAAATTTTCTTCCTAGACATCTAGTGAGAGTCATCTCTCATTGTTACTACACGAGAAAGCCTAAACTGAAAGTTTCTTCAGTTATATAACTAAGTTTTCATTCCCCTGATTAACAAAACAGTTTAGTAGTGTAATTCACCTTGATGATCGTGGTATTGCTAATGAAACCGGAGGGTGATATCTTGAGGTGCTTGTTGTAGATGAGCTTGCCGTGGTTTGCCCTCGACTGCTATATAATGCTTGTAGTTGATCTTGCATTGGGACACCATTTGCAGCGGGGATTGATGGATAGGCTTCGTCTATAATCACTTCATCATCAGAATCCTCTCGTCCGTTGGCTACAAGCATTGAGAATGTTAATACAAGATAGTTCTGTCAGTTCTAACTGGTTCCTTCCATAGAGATCCAGTAAGAGTCATCTCCTATTGATTCAGTATTACTACACACCTGAGAGTTTTAGTCTAAGAGGCTCGTTCTGTGATTGTTGACAAGAGTAGGAATTCTTCAACTCATCTTCGTCATCACTTGAATCTTTACAAACATCAAGCACTGGCATCGTCTGTCTCTTCATGTTCCCACTATGAACATATGAAAAACAATAAGAACTTCAGAGTTTCTTCAAAAGGAAACCTAAACTAATCTAACTATATTTATACTGAATATTTCTATCAGTAACAGTCATCTCGTATTGATCTATTGTTACAACAAGAAGAAACCTACACTAGACTACGGAATTTACTCGATTGAGCGCCGCAGCGCTCTTTAAATTTTCAGTGTTTCAGATGCGGCGCTTATTCGGGGGCAGCGCTCTGTAAAGTACTTGGTTTTTGGGTCGATCGTTTGTTATTTTCAACACTGAGATGAATGAAAGCAACGAAACAGCTGGACGTTGCGAACAAGAAGACGCTTTTTGGTAACGTTCTGATAGAATTGTCGCGCTTGATGACTACATTTCTAAAAGCAAACAAGCCCTCTGCAGTTTGTAAATAATTAGTGCGGCGCTTATTCGGGGGCGGCGCTCAAACGAGTAAATACGGTAACTATATTTATGGTGGATAGTTCTATCAATTGTGAACTGTCCTTCCTAGAGATATAGTAGGAGTTATCTCTTACTGATCCAGTATAACTACAGGAGGAAACCTAAACTAAACTAACTACATTTATACTGGATAGTTATCTATCAGTTCTATAGTGTTCTTCCCAGAGATCCAGTAACATTCATCTCTCATTATCCAGTGTTTTACCTAACAACTTTTCCATTAGAAACAACCAATTTGAGATTTTCCGTCGAACTTTCAGCAGACAATTCTGCTTCTTTGTTTTTAGAAATTTTCAGTTTTAGAGGGGCTTTTGCGGAAGGTAGAATTCGTTTTCGTTGAGTTCTTGCATCATTTTTCTCGCTTCTTTTTCGAGACTCTGGCTTCTTGGCGGTTGCTATTGTAGTTGTTGGCGTCGGGTTCTTAATTTTGATCACAGGCTTTTGTTCATGGACAACAACACATGGTTTCTGAATAAATAATGAACTGGATTTTTTAAACTGTATTTCTCAGTAAAAGATAAAATGGATTATGTTAAAAATAAAAACAAACAAGATTGCACAACAGTACATGATAACACGATCCACAGAATAGCAAGAAAACATACTTCAGCTTGTTTTAATTCTTTAGCCAAAGACTTAATGACTTTGTTATAGTCCATTCCTTCAGGAATAAACATCTTGTGTTGGTCAAATGAAATCTACAAAGTTTACAAGCAATATTTCTTTAAATCGCTTTCAAACACTCAACCAATTGTCTACATCATGGTTTAGAGATTGTCCATTTTTCTAATATTTGAGTGGTTTAAGTAAAAAGAATTGCACAATATCTTCTCAAGCAAACATAAAAACTTAAAATGTCTACATCATGGTCTGCATTTGTCCATTTTTGTGGTATTTGAGTCCGCAAAGTAAAAAGATGTACACAATAGTTCTTACTCAAACACTAAAACTTACAGTGTCTATATCAAGGTCAGGAAATATACAGATTTATAATATTTGAACTGCATGATTCAAAAAAAATCACAAGATATCCTATTACAACTTATGGATTTATTGAGTGAGCTGAAGAGAGAATTTTCTGATTCACAGACACCAAATGAAATCTGTTATATACTTCTCATCTTTATGTTAACTTCTGAAACTACTAGTCTATAAATTCATAAATTGAAGTTTTTTTCCCAAGAAAGCATACAAAATTCGTTTTTTCATTCTTCTACTTACGTTTTTCTTTGCAACCCAAGATTTTAATTTATCCAACAAAGCATGAATACCATCAATGAGAAATTGAGGTTTTTTCTCACCCGAATCATCCAAATCTAGCAAAAAAGTCAACATATTTCTACTTTCTTGTGCATTTCAACTCACTGACTGGTGATACAGCTTAGTGTATCCTAATATGTTATTTAACTCTGTCTAACACCAGTTGATTTTCTCGTCAGGGTTGAAACTGATGAGCCCAATATGATGCACACTATATGCTATAGTACAACTAAATATTTAAATATTAATATTTAAGTTCTTTGAATGTTTGCATGGTGAATTAACTATTATAATATACAGTGTTGTGGAAACACCACGTAAATTTATATATGCAAAGCTTTCGGTCCATAAGCCCAGACCGTCATCAGTGGAAAGCTTTGCACTGATGACGGTCCGGGCTTACGGACCGAGAGCTTTGCATAAATAAATTTACGTGGTGTTTCCACAAAACTGTATTTATTAATATTTAATATTTAAATTAATATTTTTTCATTAATCGATAATTAATAATTAATATTTAAATACTATGTAAATTTGAATGTTTAATGAATTAAAATAACATCTCGGTGTTCATAAATCCTCTAATTTTCAAACACTGACTGCAGTTGAAATGCATTTTGAAGTCAACTATTTCTAACAAACCTCAAGGTATTATTTTTGAAGGAAGTCCTGCTTCTCAAACGAAGGCAAATTTTGAAAGAAAATCATTGTGAATGTTTGTTTAGTTTATGTACTTTCTTCATCCAATTTCAAATTTGTCTTTACTGCACTGATTTTCTTTGTTTTTGATCATGAGTTATTGATGAGTTGGAGATTAAATACATACTTTTTAACTCGTCAAACAGGCCGGCAGCTGCATACCAATGAAGAGTCTCAAATGAAGAAAATAAATATTTTATTGGAGTCTTCAATCTTAATTCCATGTCGTAGATACTAAAGAAATAATCAAAAACAATTTCATTGAAATTAAAAATCTACTTGTGGAGGGGAGATCATTGTATCTAGCTTAGGAATTAAACTCACTTCAGTTGTAGCCCGATATTGTGTGAATGCAGATAATTGCCACCAAAAACCAATGAATCTTTGCTTGTATACACAGCATGAATCCAGCCTGGAATTGGAAAAAACCAAAAATCAGAAGGCAGCATATTTTGGTCAAATTTAGGACTCACTTTTATATCTGTATAAGAGCAAGCAAATCAAACTTATTGTCACTTGTTTAGGAAAAAAAATATGTGGGTTTCCGCTTTCCCGACCCTACCTGTCTTTGGGGCACCTAAATTTCCGACCTTACTCTTTTTGCGGAAACACTTGTAACCGTTTACATGCGAAGTCATTTGAAAGAAAAGATCGAAGCAGCAGTATTGCATTATGAAAGAGAATTTTATTGCTCAGTAGAGGCCGAATAACGTTGAGGTACAGCAACTATGAAAGGATGAAACATGGAGTAACAAACATTGTGCTGTTTCTTTAGAGCTATGTGTTAATTCACGCTATACAATCATGAGCTTTGGGAAATGGGAAAAAAAATTTAACAAAAAAAAAATCTGACCTATACCCTACCTAATCTTTTTCAAAAAGAAATACAAACCCACATATTTTTTTGGCCTTATGTGTTTTCATCAAATACAAGACTAGTATATATGTAATGAAAGGAATTAACATTATTTTCTCATAATAACTGTGAGTTGAACACTATCTGCTGTCAACAAAAACTGCTTCTTACCAGATGGAATCAACAAAGTTTGGCCAGGTTTAACACAAACTTTATAGCATCTTGTAATAAGATCAGCAAAGAACATTTCGCTTTGGTTTGATGAGGCTGTCCACTTTTCATAAAGTTTGAGATTTGTCTCAGTAGGCTCAGCAAAATAGAAAACCTTCTCACCCTACAAGGAAGCAATATATAAATACTAAGACTAATACTAATATTATAATAATATTGATAATATGGTAATTATTCTTCCACAATCATAATAAAAATAATAATAACAATAATGATATAATAACAATATAATAACAATATAATTATGATAATGTAATAAATATAATAATATTAGTAATACAAGTTCAGTGGCAGTTAAACCTTGTTGTGCTTTTACACTAACCCAAAGCACATGATACCAAACAGATGAGCCACCAAAGTCCACATGAAAATCAGTATATGAATCTTTGACTCCCATTAAACAATACTTTTGTACATGAGGCTTTGGATGAATTGGACTAAAAATTAAGTTTAGACATCATTTTCCACTTGATATTACTGTATTTCACAAAAGCATTAGTTTAAGTCCTGTTCAGCAGTAACAAAAACTTTGTACATGGATTCGTGAACAAAATATAGAAAACTTTTTCTTTGACAGGAAGAAGGCTTAATTAATGCCAGCTTTTTAAGATATCAAATCAAAATTGTCTGTTGTATGATGTAAATCATATGTAGGTATATGAGTTCAAATACACTCATTGAAAATTTGTGAAACTAATTCCAGTATAGCTCATACCTGTCATCAGCTCCATGCTCTGGCCAAAAGCGATTCACCCAGTCTATTTCTCGAACAACTTTTGGTCCATGAACCAATTGAGACAGACTGCAGAATTAACAATTCCCACAAAAAGGATTAACGTTTTCAAATTTTCAAAAAATGCCATTTCCAAGCAAATTCATTTGATCATTAATTTACTCTGTATCTACCTTGTTCTTGAAAATTCCAAACTGATAACATTTAAAGTTTTCTGACGTCTTGGACTCATGAAATAAGTCGTCCAATCACACATCTTCATTTTAACATCACCTTGTCTAGCAACGTCTATAATATCCAGCTCAAAGTATGGCCCTAAAACAACAAAAATTGGGGAAAAATTTTAATCAAATGCTCAAAGAATAACATGTATCCCGGAATGAATGATAATTTTAAAAACTTACTGCATCAAGTTTTAAACACTTCTAATCTAACAAATTAAAGGAAGCAACTAAAATAAGTGCTAATTCAGCAATACTAACCAACATATTGCTGCACATCTGCTATCGTAAACGTTGGTTTAGGAACGACCAATCCCAAACCGTCTTTGCTTTCAACAAGAATTGGTTTTCTAAATCCTTTCTTCATCAAGTAATCTTGTGTTAGGTCTCTTCCATGACACTTTACTAAAATATTCTCAGGGCTAAAAAATGGTGCAATAAAACAATATTTTTCACACATAAAAAGAAAACAAAAATTTGTATTAAAATTATGAGTTCTTCATACCTTGAAAATTGTTTGTTTTTCAACTGCTTTATAAACACAATTGTCCCTGCTTGTACAGCCTAAGAAAGCATTGACAATTTTTTAAATCTTTACAATAATTAAGTCTTCCTCGACAAGGAAGGCTCAATTAGTATTTGTTTTATTTCAATGGAGCCATCATTAAGTAAACTTACTTTGCAATGTGCCTTGTCATCGCTGTAGTCATGTCGATGAAAATTTTGTTTCTTTTTCACTAAAATATGTAAATGAATGTAACATTGTCTGTACAAGTCTGCCATAACTTTAAATCATTCAAATCTGAATAGTGAGTTTTAAAATGGTATAATTTTAAAAGAACTGTAGATTTTAAACATGTTTGATGGATAATTCTATAATTCTACACTGCCTAACACCAGATATTTTTACTAATTTAGGTGACATTCTTGCATCTTAATGCCCCGTCTACACAAGCAAATAAAATGTGACAATTTCTGTGTGACAAGTTTTATTTGCTAGTGTAGACGAGCGAAATTGAGCAATTTTTGTGTGGCATATGCATTTGCCAAAAAGCTGGAGTGCTAGCTTGTATGTGACAAAGAAAAATCATCACATATTATTTGCTTGTGTAGACGAGGCTTTAAAGAATTATCAAACGACTCCAATAATTTCTCGAGTTTGCTCTTGAAGATGCAACGCATTATGGCGTGCTTTTCTTTGTTATTTACTCCGCCTGACACTTAACCATGATGGGGATGGGGATACCTTGCATCCTAATGATTAACCAAAAATTTTAAGCCTCAAATATATCGCCATAACAAATTTGCCAAATGGCCTACACTTGTCTATCATTGACCTTATAAAATGCTTAAAAAACATTAAATGTTTTATACTTTAAAACGATAATAATCTAAATTAGATTTAGTATAACAAAAGTCAATACACGAGCCATATTTCGAAACAATGAGAGTAAAATAATATTTAACACGGCACATGGGTTTTAGTCTTGACAATTTATAAACTACTCTTGCACGTTAAAAGATTCACGCATTTTCCGTTCATTTTAAGCGTTCAGAAATGAGAAACACGTATAACTTGGCAATACAAGAGATTTTGAAGCCAGTGAGGGTGAATTTGAATCAATTTGGTTGACATACATGTTGTGCAAAGATACTCTACAAATTCAAAACAATTAACTGGGAATTGTAAACTGAACTTTGATTCTTCTTTAAATAAAAGTAAAAGTATTTTTCTGTATAGCTTACATGTTAGCGGGCCATATTTTGGTGTACATCTTGGGCAATGATAACGTTCAATATCGTTCGCTTGGTGCTCTTCCACGTTCACACAACTACAAAGCGAAAATATTAAATCACTTCTTGTTGATTTAACGTTTGCTTTTCTGGAGAAAGTGAAACGGAAAAAAGGAAGATTTGTAGCTGGATTTTGTACCTTCCATGAAACCAATCATCGCAAGCATCACATTGAATCATGAACTGTTCATAATCGTAAGGTTTTCGACAAATACAATATAAGTCGGTCGCCATTTTTTTCCCCTTGTCTTCTTTCTCCTGCTCGAGTGTCTCGCTGCACGCAGCGTGCAGCACGTTCATAGCAAAACACGCATGCAATACAAGAAATGAACACGGTAGCAGCCAAATTGAACACGGAATACGTTTTTCCCGCTCTATCGGGCAAACTGTCCTTCCTAAAGTTCCAGTATAAAAAGTCATCACTTATCGATCCAGTGTTACTACAGGGGAAGCCTGAACTAAACTTATTATATTTATACTGGATCGTTTTTGTCAATTCGGAACTGTTTTTCCAAGAGATCCAGTAAGAGTCATCTCTTATTGATCCAGTGTTGCTACAAGAGCAAACCTAAACTAAATTAACTATTTTTATACTAGATAGTTCTATCAGTTCAAAACTGTTCTTCCTAGATATTCAGTAGGTGTCATCTCTTATTCATTCAGTGTTACTACAGGAGGGTACCTAAACTTAACTAATTGTACACTGAATAGTTCTGTCAGTTCTAAACTGTTCTTCCTAGAGATCCAATAGTAGTCGTCATCACTTATTGATCCAGTGTTGCCGCAGGAAAAGCCTTACCTAAACTGAGTATATTTATACTGGATAGTTTTATCAATTCTGAACTATTTTCCCTAGAGATCCAGTAAGAATCATCTCTTATTGATTCAATGCTAGTTCTACCAGTTCCAGACAGGTCATCCAAGATATCCAGCAAGAAGCATATCTTATCCATCCTATGTTACTACAAAAGAAAAGCTAAACACAGCAAACTAAAAAAAATTTCACAAACTCAAAGCAACTGAAAGCAATTTTAACTACAAATCTATTTCTCAAAGATGCATGAGTACAAATAAATACAACACTGAATACGGTACGTCTAATAAGATCGGTTAATGAAATGTATATATGAAGCCCCTATAAAGTTATCAATTTTACAGCCTTTCAGGTGCAAACGGTACATCATTCCTTATCTTCTCAAACACTTTTTCCAGGTCTACGGAGTAATAAGATGCTGTTTTTACACAATCATTTCACAACGGATTAAATTGATATCCCACGAAACCTTTTTAACTCAGAGGAGTCTTCGAGGTGGGCTCAACTGAACCAATGGTGTCGTCATCGCTGAACTGATTGAAATTATACTGATCCTATATAAAAACGTCAAGAAAATTCAATCGTACATGCATTTTGACTCACCAAAAGTTACATTAGCAGCTGTACCGAAAATGCGGTAAAAACTGAATAAAATATCATGAAACAACGTTTTAACGATGGCGAAACGTTACCACAGTTCTGAAAAGAACTGTTTAAAATGTTTAATAATAATACTAAACTTTAATACTAAACTATTCTATATTACTAAATATTTTAAAACAGTTTTTTTTAGAACTATAGTAACCTTTCACCAAGGTTAAAACGTTTTTTCAAACGATAAATAAAATTTGCAAAGTTATGCATAGAAACTTGAGAGCGAATTTGTAGTATTGCGTAGGCTAGTTTCCCCCTGGCTGTTTTGTGGCTTATTTTTCTTTTCAAAGATTTCATTTTGATCAACGTACTGAGAATTTCTTGTTGCCACCAAATTTGCTTTTGATGTTTTTCAGCAATCTCTTTCCTCGCCCTTCGCCTCCTTTAAACTGAACCTATAGGATATAGGATAACAAGAACTATTTTAACCAACATATAGAAAAATTCTCTAGAATATCTGAAGAAAACATGGAGTGTTTGTGAAAGTCAAACAACACAGTATCCATTAAGGCCCAGACATATCGGACACGATTCGGCAACACGACGCGATTTCTTAAATTTTGAAAGTGAATAAATACTTCAAAGTTGATAATTGATATATATAGTTACTTCGCAGCGTACAAGCTGAATTACGTAACTAATTACAATGGTTTTCTAATGTATACATTATGTACATGAATACGTATTACCTTGAACTGTCTATTTTTCCAACAATCAATTTATTAGTTTCCTAACTGTTTATCTTAGCCCACCCTGTCAACTTTCCCTGTAGGAGGAAACCGGAGTACCCGAGGAAAACCTACGACTTGTCGTAGAGTAGTTGACAAACTGTTTTCACTTGAGAAAGTTAAGCCCCCGCTGAGAATCGAACCCACAACCTCAGTAGTAAAAGGCACATATCCTAGCCACTGCGCCAAAATTTTAAAAGACGTGTATAGACTAAATAGCTAAAACTATTACAAACCCTTTGAATATCTGGGGAATCTTAACTAAAATCAAAGTTACCAGTGAATGAAAGTGGAAAAATCGTGTTCGGTGTGTCTGGACCTTTAATTACTGTCTTTCCTCCTACCTCGTCCTCATCTTCCTCGTCATCCCCCACACACTGAGGTGCGCCAGGAAGCTCTCCTGACTGACTTGAAGAATTCTGAATCAACTTATGATACTTGTACTCCAATCTAGACAATGAAAAGTCGTATTGAAGTAAATCAAATTGGGTCTTGTACTTCTTTAAAAGCTGATAACCGTTTGTCAAGGGAGCTTGCCAAATAAAACCATTTATCATTAACTGTAGAATCACAGATTGTCTTTATACCCAAAAGCAAATTTTTAAAACTTAAATCGTGATATCTTTATAAATAATCACCTTCTGTTCTTATACCAGAGAATCAAGACAGCCAAAACCATTAATATAACAAGGCCAGCAAAAACTGTGAGACCAATCTGAAAGCGGAAGAAGACATGATAACATTAAAACATCTTAGCACTAAGAACATCGTCATTTGGTTAAATTATATGCAAGAATATTGGTGGATAATTACCGCAAAATCTTTAACAGATCTCTCCAAAATAGTGCATTCCGTTGAATTACGGTCTGGTAAAGCAACACCGCCAACACACAATCTATTAAACAAAATGAAATGGTGAAGGTCCAATGAAAGTACAAGACGGGACAGTGGTGCCTTCAAGAGGTGCAACGTGTCCTCGTATTTTCATGCAAATACATGCAGTCTAGTGGCGTCCACCAGTCAGTTCAGCGTATACCTATCGGCCAAAACATGCAGTTTAGTGGCTGTGAAACATGCGTAATGCGATATGCGGGAGAACAAAAACGTCGAGGATTCAGACGTAAGTGGTGCTATTGCAACCTCCTTACACTGCAGCCTGATTAGAGGTTTTCAGGCAGTGCACAGACAACAAGTTTTTTTGAGGACGTTACACGCTAGCAAGGTTAATTCCTTGTTTTTAAAAGCAGAAAAGACTACATGACTTACGTCTAAGACTCTTTGTGAGAGAGAACTTAAATATAAATTTGTCAAAAAAAAATCCCAAAGAAACTTGTCCGTCTGCGGTGTGAAGGAAAGTAGTCTGTTTGGATTTTCAACTTACTTCGGCATTTTCCAAACAAAGTTTGTGTACTTCTTTCCCTCCTGGAAAATTACAAAAGCTGTCAAAGCTTAATACGAGTTAAGTGTAATTTTAAGGCCAAGATTAGCGTTTCTCAATAACACGCATTTTAAAGCGAACAACATTGCTTTAACCACGGAGAATTTATTAGTGTAAACAAGCTTTTATAAAAGTCAGGTGAAGCTTCAGTTTTGTACCTCACAACCAGTGACAACCGCATCATAATCTTCTGTTGAACATTGACGGCAAGCAGCCGAAGAATAGATTATAAAGTTAAAACTAAAATAAAAAAATCTTACATGAAGATCCTTATATTGACTACCGTAAATAATCCAATAAACACCCAGGGTGTTCATTAAATTCTAGCGATTCTAGAGGGGGTGTTTAATAGAGAGAGGCGTTTATATCATTCCTATCACTTACTGTGAACAAACGAATACAAAACTAAGACTAAATATACAGTTTCTGAGCCCAATCGATAACCCACTATAATCATATTATCATAATGGCAATGTAAAACACTATGTCCTTCACAGGCCAAGGTCATTGTCAATGCTTCCATCGTCATCCAGGTCAACCTTGTTAATGCTGTCAGTTGCTTCTTCGATATCAGAGTCATATTATGTCAGACTATGTCAGGTTAGAGTCAGATTTAGGGAAAGCGTTTATTAGAAACGGGGTGTTTATTTGATAGGGGGTGTTTATTGGACCATTTACGGTATTGGATTTTCGTTTAAACCCATCAAGTTGTGATTTGTACCTGCAACCGTCACAGGTTCCTTCAGGACATTTTTCAGGAACGCCAAGTTCTCTCTAAAGACACAAATTTTACAACTAAATCAGAGTACTTATAGAGGACCAATAAAATATATTGATATTCTTTATCCAACCTCTTTTGGTTTTCGATGTGGTCGACAAACATGATGTATCGTTGTAAATCTACCCTTAGGACAAGCTTCTGTAAAACTAAAAAAACCAGCAAAATAGAGATCATGATACATCGCATGGTTTCCACATATTGGAATTCGTCAGCGACGTTTCGACTTCATTATTTGTGATTACATTAGTGGGTAAAGTTTTTGTCTGTCACAAATAATATTTCTTTTTTTATTGATCAACACTGACAATGCATCAGAGAGTACTGACGACGAATTACAACAAACGAAAACTGGAAATTAAAATCTCAATTTTTTGTCGCAACACCATGCATGGCAAGTGAAAAAGAATTGTGGAGTATTAGAATAAATCTTACTCGTTTGACATGTAATGAAATGAGACAACTGTAGTATTAACGATGTCTTTCTCCGTCAGAATTTCATCGTTTTCTTCCACTCGTTTTGTTGAAATTAACATCAGTTGATCACCAACACTATACAGATATGAACATAAACAAAATGTGAGAAGATGTTTTCGGTATTGTCAGGAACTCACATTTCCTCCTGTGGTAATACTGGATCAATAAGAGATTGCTCTTACTGGATCTCCAGGAAGAACAATTTTTTTTGAACTCATAGAACGTAACCATCCCAATTAAATATGGTTAGTTTTGTTTTGTTTTCTTCCTGCAGTAACACTGAATCGATAAGAGATGACTCCAGCTGGATCTCTTGGAAGAACAGGTCAGAACTGGAAGAGCTATCCAGTATAAATAATTTTACCTCACTGGTTGAGCAGCCAAAGATTTCTGCCGACGTTTTGGTATGATAGTCATTCGACATATGGTGGAATTGAATGTTTCTCTGACCTGTTAGAATTCAGATTGAAATTTAAGAAAGCGAGATAAAAAGCCCCTGTTTTTGTGTGGATTCTATAGTAAGTGTCACAGCTCTGCAAGAAGTGATCCGCAAATTCAAAAGTTTATACCCTAATAAGAGTAAGCAAATCCAACTCATTCTCACTTGTTTATGTATATTTCATCACATACAAGACTACACGCATATAACATCATTTTCTTATGATATCTGCAAGTTTGCTGTTAGCTTCGAGAAAAACTGTAAGTTAGTTTACCTCAGTTTTTCCATCAGAGCTGACATTTCTGTAGCAAGAAGCCTCAACTTTTGGTTCTTGTTGACAAAAACTAATATTGAATTGATGATAATATTTCGTTCCTCGAGGTGTGAACAGTGCACTCGTCTTCACGTCGTAAAAACTAAAATAGAACATCTTTCATGAGTTAACAGAGCCGCTAAACAACAAGGAAGTTTAACAATAATAAAAATATTTTTAAAAAAATAACAACGCTATTTCATTTTACATGGCTCTCAATTCATCTACACTATCTTCTTAATTACAATGAAAACTAAAAGTATTACTGAAAAATAATGCAAGTTGAACTCAAAAATTAATCAATACAATAAAAGAATGATTAAACTACAAAGTACGACAACAATTAGACAAAAAAAGTTAAAGTACCCACTACCCCCGATCTTTCCGTTACCTTTTCGAAAAGTAATTATTTGCTTAAAATTTTTCTCACCCTTTGATAAACGATTAAAACATTTTGGCTCCAGAAGATTTAAACTCACCCTGCGAGCGGAGTGAAGTCGTACGTCTCTCCCTCTTTGCTCGTAAATTTACAACTTGAGATGCATTCAGTCGCGCCTTTATCACTACAAGAAAATTGAATAGAACGAATTCAACAATGAACACGTTTCATGCATCGCAACTAATAATGTAATTTTTTCATACATGACAAAGTCGTTTGCTTTGGCACATGAAAATACCGATGTTTGACCACACCTCAAATGATGATTTTGTAGCTTTCTCTTGTTTTAGGTTTATGATTTTATAATACAAATTCCTTTTTAGTTCACCTTGTTAGCAAATCACCACAAGCAATACAAGCTTTTTTGCCATAAGGATCGCTTCCATTAAGATATGTATCTGTGGCAACAAAAGTTACAACAAGTATAGTAGGAATACAAGCTTCGTTTTCATAGTTTTCCATCTAAGCACTGGTTTCTATCATGCAGACACTGTCTTTGGGATAGAGTTCATTTTATCTTAACGTCAGTGTGGCAATATAACTGTCGTTGTTTAGCGCAGCTGTTCTCGACACATTCACAGCTTCAGCTATGTGTATTACTTTCGCTGATGTAAACGAGACTGGCATCAAAACCTATAAAGCACCAACATTTTTCTTCTTGGAAACTCACTTTTTGGACATATTTCGCATTTCGTTTTCCCAGCATGATCTGAAATAATTCGATTGCCTTCCGGACAAGGAATACAGCTAATAAAATAATACACTTATTTTATACACTGTCTTGAACATTCTCGAAAGCAGCAAAGATATTTGAAATAGTACATAGCTATACCCTTCGTCTTTCATGCCAACTGGGCACTTCTTGCATTCAGCAGCTCCGCCATCAACTGTCTTCGTTATTTTGATAAAATATATTGTCACCCTGGAAACAAAAGACTCTTTTTCACTCTCTATCTCTTATTGATCAGCAAAAGCAGTTATTGAAACTCTGAGTTTGTTTTTGGTTCTATTATATTTAATGCTTTCTCGCAGTTTGATTCTAGTAATGCTATTGGTGAAAAGGAAAAATGTCGCAGATCAGTGATCACAGAAGGACAGCTGATTTCATACAAACTTTTCCTTACCACATCGTTCCAACATGGTTGGATCAATATTGTTGGGTAAATAGTGCAGCTGCTTACGACTAAAAAGCGTTGAGAGATGAATCCTGTGTACCAATTTTTTTTAAAGTGTACATACAGGTTGTATAACTAAGATGCTGTGTGTTTATTTCAAAATCTTACTTGTCATTTCGATATTTGAAGTGTTCGCCGTAGTCATATTCTCCAAATGCTCTTCTGCTGTTTTTACCTTTCTCAAATACCCAGTAAAAACCTTCGGTGTGCTTTGTCGTTGCCATTATGCTGAGGGAAATTGAGAAAAATGCAAAAATGCAACTCAATCCCATATAAGAATATTTTCATTTTGACTCCACCAAACACCACGGGTACACTTCATCTCACTTCCGCAGTAAAACTAGATGACAAAGAGATCTATCTGTATCATTTTTAAGCAGAACAGTTGAAAAAGCTTACTAGTATTTTTGTTTTTTCTGTGTTCCTCGCCATTCGTGAAGTTTCTCGTATCGACCACTTTCTTCACTTTCTTCGCTATGTAACTATGAAAACAGGGAGATAAAAAATCATGTTTTTCTTGTCTACAAGAAGCCAAGTTCATTTGCTCGTTTGTACAACGGACAAGTTTTATCTGACAGTCGTAAGCACAAGAAAACGTCAAGGGTTAAAGCTGACATGACTTTGAACAGGGCTCTTTGTCAATAAAACTTGAGTAAATAGAAATTGTCAGGGTAGAAAAAGTAAGACAAAACAAAACAAATTTATCTGCGCAAAACTTTATTTGTTGTAATGTTTTTCTTGATATCTTTACCTGAAAAAATTTTAAAATGCATGGTCCATCACATTGCATTTCAAATTCAAAAGTAATTGTTCCTGAGCCTGGATCGACTTTGCTTGTTCTGAAACCATCTGTTCCAAGGAAAAGCAACAAGCGAGCGTCGTCAGCATGACCTTCTCCACTGTCAATGTAGTTTCCACGAAGTTGAAATCCGTCTTCCGACGCACAACCACGTTCTGAAATATAACATTTCATTCATTCATAGATGATCATTTCATGAATTATCAGTAGCTTTACATAAGCAAGTTGTCATCGCTTTTCAATGAAAAAGTTTCTTTGGTCAATTTACTTGGGCAAAGTTTGTATTGAGAAACTTTTCAAGGACAACTTGTTCATCCTACGCACACAAGCAAATGAACCGGTCAAGAAACTTGCTGAAGAAATTAAAATTTGCTTGTGGCGTGCTTGCGTGATAATAAACCAATATTCTGCTTGTTTTACCATAAGGCGATTGACACATAAAATCCATATTCGAAGGCCAATTTCTCCACCAGTGAAAATCGTAGCCGTACTGTGGTTCAGTAGAGGCCGAGCACGTCTTACATTCTACGATAGAAACAGGTATTTTCAGTCTATTATCAACGATTTTTATTGATGCTTACGTAAACTTGTGGGTTGTGCAGACATAGTCACTGAAAATATGGTTTGGAAACTTTCCTTAAATCGTTGCTCTATCTTTTTTCTCATGTTCAGGCAAACGAAAGGATTTGTTCTCTTCGTTATGACGACACAATTACGGATAAAGGAATAGATTTTTTTGTGGAATTCAGGAAATGGTCCTAGGTTTGGCAAATAAATGAGTTTTTGGGATCATTGTGTCTTTCTGTATTTCAGGTCGAGTATAGCGATATGTGAACAGTTAGGGTGTAAATAAGTTTGAGGCCGGGGCGTAGCCAAGGGGGGGCAAGGGGGGCCTTGGCCCCCCCAATCATTTGAGAACCACATTTTTAAAACGTTGAAAACCAGCTAGAAATGTGTTCGGGTGGGCATCTCACTTTGAAAACTGAAAATTTTCCGGAGTGAGCATGCCATCTGACCATTCTAAAATGTATTCGCCCCCCCAAAAGTTAGGTCCAGGCTACGCCAGTGTTTGAGGGCATTGTTTTCAAACTACGTATTCATTGACTACGCCTTGTTGGATGAACGCTGGTTCCAGTCCGCCTACCTTTCCCCGTGCCATCACTATACGTCATCGAGGGACAATAATCGCATGTTGTTCCGTTCATAAACATACCAGGATTACAGGGTGGACATTTTTCTTTTTTGCCCGATACTGGCAATGAAGTTGAACCTTTCACATTGTTAAGGCAGATTTGTGGCTGAATCCATTGGAACATTTTCTTGAACTGAAAAAATGTGAAAACTATTTATAATCCCTTATAACCAGTATATGCCCACATATTTTGTCAAACGCCAGATGATTCTAGATACAAGCCTTATTACTGACACTCGTTGAGCGGTGACAATTGATGTTCCAAATGCACGCTGACTTGCTAAATCACTCTGTTTAAGCCCCGTACAGATGAGCGATTTTCCTTTTCAAGTTTCTTCGCAAGTTCACTTGCTCGTGTGTACAACGAACAAGCTTTCCTTGACAAGTTTCTTCACGAGTTCACTTGCTCGTATGTACAACGAACAAGCTTTCCTTGGCAAATTTCTTGACGAGTTTACT
>JAOBYK010547560.1:0-11641 GCA_025434845.1 Phenganax subtilis
AATAGCAGTTCCTCGCAATAAGCAGCACTACGTCCTTGCTCTACAACAGTCACGCCTATACTGACTAACTAACTCACACTATCTAATCTGTCACGAACATATGGTTTGGCTATTTCCGTCGTCTTAAACAAAGTAACTATTATATATATAAAAAACACAATGAACTGCTTGTAAGGTGAGCTGTTCAAACCCACAACTTGTAACTGAAATATATCTTTTGTAAAAACTTCTTCGTGGTGTATGTTGAAATATCGAGATGGCAACATCACAGAACTTAACAAATATAATTGGGCATATTCAGTGTAGTTTTAAAATGTTGTGGACATTAAAAATTAGGTCTTTGCCGTATTAACCAGGTTATTTGCTAAAAAAAGGTTGGGTGTTGGGGGATATGAAAGATGACGTATTAACGGGGTGATCGTACTAATGAGGTAGTCGTCTGACAGGGTTGCACTGTTCCTGCCAATGTGACGCGCGAGACATCATTGAATAAGATTTTTATGCACCTTGTTTCGAAATGAAAAGCGTAGTTTTCTACTCAGACATAATGCATAGAACAATCGTCCTGTCATGGCTATAATCCATAACGTTTTTGGTGCATTCATTCACGTTGGCGCTAAATATATTCCTATTCTCACATTGAGTGGGTTGATCACATGACTATCGCAATCGAAAATGGTTGCAGCCAAGGGGTGCATGAATATGCATGATTTTTTTATGAGATTAAAATACCGGTGATTATCTGCTGACCATTTATTTTCATTTATTATTTAGTAAAATCTTTTGGCGACAGCTAGAACAGTAAATCATGACATGATATGGTCAGGCATGGCAAAAAGCGGCCGTTCCAAACACACTACTTTTTAAGCTTTCCTGCTTTCTAGTGATTTGTTTACAAGACAAATAGTTTATCTTTAGGGTGGGGTAGGTGAGGCACACTTTGATCTACCTTTTTTACTTAGCTCACCCAAGAGAAATATCTGATCTTAGAAGCAATTGCAAAATGTTTGGAATTTTGTTAAAATTTCAACGATTATCTTAAAATATACAAGCAATTGAATGTTTTACACGCAGATTTTTGAACCAAACATGTAGATATTGATTTATAGAACACCACCGACATGTTTGTGGTGCAGCAAAACATAAGGGGAAAGCGACAGAAACGAATATGTTGACATGAAAACATGGGGGAAAAACCAACATGGAGGGAAAAAGTCAAGAAGACATTGTTTATTGCAAACGCAGCTGAAGATGTTCAAAGTTACCTGGCCATAAGGGTTTGTGCAATTCTAAGAGAAACTTGGTGGCGTTTTAGGAAATATCTCCCGTGTTTATTTCAAACAAAAGAAAGAAAGAACAGTTGGATGAGCATGTACGTGTGACTGAAACAATTCAAGTATACAAATCAACTACCACCCGTTTGCATGCGCAGTTAGAAGAACTTGAAAGAAAGCTGAATGAGAAAGGTAAGCTGAATTTTATTCCTTGGATGAGTGTAAATGTGTTTTCGATTTTTATTTGGCATTGTCATTGCAATAATATACAAATAGTAAACATACTAATCCAAGTAAAATCAGACATTTTCATTCATAATAAATACTAGTGGTATTACTGTTTGCCCGCCACTTTTTGGTATGTAGATATTGAACTGGGGAATCTAAGAAAAGTAATTGAAGACAGGAACCAAGAAGCCGAATTGATTAAACAGGACATTCAAACTAAAACAGTGGAAAATCAAGAACTAAAGGCAATGATCTCTTCACTTGGGCTTGATTGCAAACAATTTTCGAAGAGCAAGAGAATGAAAAACAGCACATCCAAGGAAATGATCAATGATTCTGCTTGAAGTAGAGTACAGAAGAAGGAAAGAAACAACGAAGGCTTTAACTTTTATTCATGGGGGAGAGGTAATAAAATATGGATTTCTAAACATTTTGTGCCACTTGTTTAACAAGAAGAGGCATTATATAATTAGTTTGAAGTTTGTACACCTATTGATTCAGGATGCCCGTGTTTTCTTGTTTCACTTAATAGGTTGGTTCATTGTATGGTGCTTGGGACTATCTTGTAGCTAATGCGCAAAAGGAACTTATCACTGATCTGTTTATTGGCTACAAGAAAAGAAAGCGTCTGCAGCAACTGTTTGGTAAATCCATAAAAGAATACCATGTTTCACCAGAAGCAATGAAGCAAGCACTTGCTCTAAAGTATCAGAACTTCCTTTCAAGGAGAAAGTTTACCCTTGTTTGCAAGACCCAATCGGCTTATTTTAATGCTGACAAGGATATGTGGCTTCCACGAAATGTTAAGTGCATGGGATTGGATTTAAGGCGACCTCAGTCAGTGTCATCTAAAGCTGTTGAATTGTTTGTAAATAATCTAGATATTGGTAATGTTGAGCAGATACCAGGTGTACCTGGAGTGTCAAGGTCAGTCACTGGACTTATTTTTATGATTATTGACTTGCATCTTTGTGTACAACATTTGTCGAAAAAACTTACTTGGCTTGATGATATGGAAAACCATTTTGTGTTCCAATTCTCAGATGATGGTGCACCAGAAACAAGCGATCTGAGTATGTCAATAGGTATGTAAACTCATTTGTACACAGAGCTATAGGTACTTTCACCATCTGCTACAGTGAAGAAGCAGAATTTGACATTTTTTTAAAACAGTTTTAACTAAAAAATAGGCAGTTTGACTACTTGGAACCTGGGAGAGTGTCTGAGGAGTAGAGATTTCCAGTATATATTACATGTTGTCAGTTTGTGGGAAAAACATCAAGTATTGGAAGACCTTTGGAAGCAACATACAGATGAGATGGCCTTGCTCGAAGAAAACCTGTTAACAGTTTCTGGTAAGCAGTGTTCAGTAGAAGTCCAACCGAGTGCGGATATGTCATGGCAATCATGGGCCAGCAATGTCCTAAACCAAGCTGCAACATATCCCTCCCAATATGCAAATGTTTGTGCAGCCAACATCACTAAAATGGGTGGTTCTAACGGTCATGGTAAGACGAGTACTTGGCAACCCTACACTAATGTCGCTCGACAACAACATGCAAATATGGTGAAGCAATTTGTTTCTTCATTACCCATCACTCTAACAGAGGAGACCAAACATACCAGAATGCTGGGCTTTATGGCCGAGAATGGCATACGCTAGCTTGGGCAGCCTCGTATTGGTGTATTTGTGGAAAGACAAAGACCTGAACCTCTTCACTGTGAGATCAATGTTTGGGAGCAAGTTCTAAACATTATTTACCAGGAATCAGTACAAAGAAATAAGTTTAAAGACTTCATCAATGTTTTAGGTATTTTGCAATTTTTTCTTCTATGTTGTATTGTACAATTTCTACCCCTTGGTCATAAATATGCTGGTCATTTTTGTTCAATTTTCTCCCACTTCTGCACGTTCTTATTGTTGGTGGACACTACACATAAAATATTTAGCAGCTCTTGAAGTGAAAAATTTCAACTTTTTATAAAAAGTCTATTGGAAATTTTAGCCCGCTTTTACTGGGAGAAAATAAAACCAGCATATTCATCGCTAGTAGTTGGAAATCTGAGAAAACAGCCTTCATTCTACTCCTGTTTAGCTAATATTGCATTTAAAACTGTCCCATTAATGATGTCAACTTTTATGCAAATACTAGGTGCTCCAGCCTCCCTTAAAGTTGATGCTGCCGGTACCCTGCATTGTGAGTCTGGAGTTGCTTAGCAAAGTGTAACCGATCCAGCAGGTCAAGTGGCTGGTTGTGGTTTAGGTTATCTTGTTCGAAAAGTCGAAGAGCATCATGCTGACAAAAACAGGAGGCAGAATAAGACCGTACCGGGCTGATTGGATGGCAGGCTACATCTCTAGCGCTCTATGGGTATCGCTTAGTTGATGTATTAGAGTATCCAAATGAACCGCCACTGCAATCAGCTAAGCATCTTGCATTAGGAAGAATTATATATTACCTAAGGAAGGCCTGCGCAATATTCAACAAACTCTCTTCCACACCTATTGAATTAGCACAGCTTAGTGAGAATTGTAAATTATTCTTCAATTTAATGAGCTTGTTTTATCCTACACATGTTAATGTTACAACCTGGACAATTGCATGTGCAATTCCATAGCATGCCACTAAGCGAAACAGCATGTATAAAGTTGGGTATGGCACAATTTCCCTTCAAGCAAAAGAGTCAAAACATGCTGCAATTAAGAAGGACTTGGCCTTGACAAACCGTTCAACTAGTACTGACAGCAAAGGGGAAGTGGTGGCAGTTAATCAGAGCAAACTATATACGAAAGTTTTACCTTCCTGAGAATCAGCCCTTGCCAACTACCTGCAAGTGCCATTCCCAATCCCGAGTTCCGTCCCACTGTGAACAAGCAGGATACTGTAATTGTGGTCGTAAAATAATCGACGACAGTGATTTCTGCCATAATTGCTTATCAAGCTAGAATACAATTTATTTGTAACAAAGAAAGTGTTGGTAATGTTAAATAAAATACAGTTATGAAACTACACTTTGTCAATATTGACAAGTATTATAATCAAATTTTATAAAATATTTTTGTAAATCGCTGGAAGAAATATATTAATCATGGTGAATGGTTGGAAATAGTTCTAAAATAACTGTTTGAAATAGTTCAGACTTAAGACCTTGGAAGAACTTAAATAAACCTTAAAATACACTATGCATTTCGGCAGACCGCTTGTCAGGTGTAACGTCTGCTAACTGAACTATAATTATTTACATGTATTTATACTAAACGCAGGAAGCGATGACATAAGCCCACGCTATGGATGAGATGGGCTGATGCCATCGCTTCCTGCCTTTAGTATAAATACATGTAAATAATTTTAGTACAGTTAGCAGACGTTACACCTGACGAGTGGTCTGCCAAAATGCATAGCGTATTCTAAGGTGTTTTTGAATCTTTCAAGGTATTAGTCCTAACTATTTCAAACAGTTCTTTTTAGAACTATTTCTAACCATTCCCCAAGGATAATATGTTTCTTCCTGCAATTTTTAATTTTGTCACCACGACAAAATCACTGTTTAAATATTTTTATGACCAAGCTTTAATACACATAACGAGTGATGTAAACTGGGTTCAAACATACCATCTATACCATACACGACACTCAGTCATTCATGAAATTCAATCTTAAACAAAAACTTTTGTATTTCCATTTTAGCCATGGATTTTTTGTGCCATCCAGCCGTTTTACAGTGCCTCCTAAACTTAAGTAGAACAAAACATCGGGATCTTCATTCTCTTTTGACTCTTGCTTTGAAGCTTCGTTAGAAGGGGAATCCAGATCTTTAGTGAGGATTTTGACAAGTAAAGCATCAATTCCAAGCGGTATGTCATTCGCTTTCTTTGTCTTGTAATTTTCATACTTTTGCTTTTTGAATGGGCTAGAAAAATTTTCTAATGGTGTGGATGTTGCAGCTGGTTCGTTAGCAGATGTTACACTGTCGTGAGGCTCGGTATTATCACCAACAGGTACAGAGAGGTTCATTTTTTTTATTGCTGTGAGTTACCTAGTGGTTGAGGTAAGTTGGTCTCAGTTCTTTGGTTAAGAAAACTGTTTTGCAAGAAAGAAGGCTCCACACAAAAATTGCAAGTGGGCAACTTCTTTGTACCTGCACCTGATCTAGTAGCTTTTTCTGTTTTATTCCGGCACTTTCTATAGTTTTCTATCAGTTTTTCTCATTCAGCCTCGATAATTTCAGCTATAAAAGTGACATATTTCAATAAACATAGAACAAGTATACACTTACAATATTAAAAGTTTTCAAATTTGATTTTTTCCAAATATTAGTATACTGTTAAGTATTGAGTAACTTTTGTACAGTAATTTCTGCCTTTGAAGAATATTTCAAAATCATTCAAGCAATTTACTGAAGTCGTACCCGATGCATTTAGCTTACACGAAAGTTCCCGCAAAGCAGCATTTCTCTCGGTTAAATCTTTGTAAGATCTTCAGTTTGTACACCACAGACACGGATATCCTGGCATCAAATCCACTATTCTCTCCCTAAGACTTACAATATCATCGTTTTGTGGTATGGGTGGTACAAATGGCGCTCGGGAAAGAGCTGCTATCTCCTGAATTTGCAATTCTACCTCCGGGGCTTCTGGTTCGTACAAATCATCCGCCATATTGGATTCATTTGTGTTGTATCTTTAATTATTTTAAATAATGTAGCACACAGCACTTTGATTGGTCGCCAGGTCTGATCCGCTCGGCAGATTCGCGACAGGACCGAAAAAGCTCAATATATTTCAACTTTTTATTATCCGAGCTATGCCGTCTTTGGTTCAATCCGAAAAGAAATTTTTACGTAAAGCGCATGCGCGGATCATAATTTGATCCGATCCGGTCCGATCGGCTGCTTGTTTTCCCGAGTGAAAATTAGCCTTAAGACGATATTTTGAACGAGCATACGTTTGATAATTATCATACATTTCTTTGGTCTTGCTTTCCTCCTTCCACACTACAAAACGAGAGTTTAGACATCTTTTTGTGAAAAAGGAAATTGTATTTTACAATGTTGCTGCCAATCAATTATTTATACATGGTCAGTTACCATTATTATGGGAAAAAGGACCCTGCTTGCATCACCAAAAATCTGCTGCTTTTGCTGACCAGCCTCTTCCCGCGTAATACATAACTCAGTGAGTTTACTACATAAAGCAATGTCAGCAAAGGAGATTAAAGAACTGCAGGCTGTTTCATCAGACTGTTCAAGCTTAATTTAATGTTGCTTTCTGGAGTATCACTAGCCGGTTTCTGTACATTGAAATCCTCTGGGCCCGGTTTGTCAAAGCCCTGTGAACTTAAGCAGTAAATAGGTGAGATCCAAAAATGCTTTCAGAAATCTTCTAAAACTTTTATATCATATCTTATGTAATGAAACAATGGGACACTACACAATTCTGGTTGCCGGTTACTGTCAATCTAGCTGAAATGTTCACGAAATATAGCCACAACACATTTTCTCATCCCGGATCAATTGATTTGTGCACGTTTCTCAAGAAATTGGTGAAACATCCTGTGTATGGGTATGCTTCCTCCCAATTGGTCAATCAAATCAATGAAACGCAAAGCAATTGGTCGACTCATACAAACAGGAACTTGACTAATCGTTTGAGAAACTTACACAAAATAATTGATGGGGGTGAGGAAACGTTTTGTGGTTATATTTCATGAACACTTCAATTAGAATGAAAGTTAACAACGTTCAATTTCGTTGGTCAAGAGCTACATAATCATGATTTCTATTTACGAACAACCAGCCCCTGATATATTTGAATCTCTTATAGTAGTCGCCTAAAGTTTTTTTCGTTAAATGAGTAGCGCTTAGTAAACGTGTAACGGAAATTTTTTCTTGTCAATGTTAATATTTTATTTGGCTGTAGAACTCCATGTACTTTATGGAAATCTAAACTTGAAATGCCACACGAAACTTTCAAAATTGAGGTTTTACAGGCTCACATATCTCGTCATACATGCAGGCTAAGCCCGAAATGTTTGGCAATATTTTCATGAGTTTATAAGTTATGTCTTCAGAAATTTCGCTGAAGCTGTTATCACATCAATTTGATTCAATGCTGTGGATTAGTATCTTAATATACCGTTGCAATTTTGTGGTTTAGTAAACCAATAATATTATATGGCGTTAAATAGCGCATCATCAAGGCAAAGCAAAGCTGTTTGTTGGGACCCCTGAAAAATTTAAACTTTGTATTGTGTACGACAGAAAAATAACAGCTGCACAATTTTGGGACGACAAAGAAAAAAGAACTTTCATTTGTATGCACAGCATTGTTAGTGAGGTTGTGAGTGAAGGTTTGAGGACAATTTGAAACAAGAATGGAACAGTCGTTACCAAGCTATGATAGGAGCATGGAATTACACAAATGTTAGTGGGCAGCAGACACGAAGCAAACATGAAAGAGGTCAAGCAAAAATATAATTCAATCAAAATCTTAAGATGGAAATACAAGCAAGTGCGATTGTACTGTGGTTTTTGATGTAATTCTTTATTTTAACTCCATTGGTAAAGCAGGTTTGAATCCTGTAACAGAGATAGAAGTGGATAATATCAGAAAAGTACAAAATTATGTAGAGCATAATGGTGAAGGAAAATTTTCTGATAGCAACTTTCAAGCGATGACGACTAAAGTTGAAAGCGCATTCAAGGTTTTAGAACTCTCAACAAACGGCATTACTCGAATTAGAGCAAAAAGTAGTCGTTATAAATCATTTGAACTCCTTCCTCCGAAGTCTGCTTACAAAAGTTATTCCTCGTACAGATATGATAAGAGAAATCAGTGAAGATCTGGAAAAGTTTTGCAATGCGGGTAAACATACGTATTTCTATATATCCGGAATTCCTAGACGTGCGAAGTCGCAACTCACCAATCAGGTTTTTAAGAGCATTTCGCCGAGTGTCAATTGGTCTGACAAATCGAAATTTGCAATGACATTGAATGGCTAAGATGTCGATTCTCTGCTCAACTCGTATAAAGATTTTGCACGACGCGTGAATTGCGATGAAAGTCTATTTGTCAACATTTTGAATTCAACCGAGACAAAGGAAGACAAGATCAAAGATATAAGATCGCTGAAAACTACGAGAATTAAGAACTGGGAGAAATGGTGGCTTATCATAGACAATGTAGAAAATCTCGAGAATATCTCCCTTTTTCTACCTCCAACAAGGGACAATGACTGGAATAATGGTGAAGTTATTCTGACTGCGCACAACAGAAATCACGTTCCCTCTGACAGTTTGCTTACTAAACGTGTTTCGATCAGTCGTGGTATGAGCGACCTGGAAAGCCACAATCTCCTTTCCTCTTTATCAGGATGTGACGCGAAGGATCTTGTTGTTAGATAAAGTTACAGACTGGTTAGTTCGTCAATTATTGGCAATATCTTCTACTGCAGTGTACTAAAAACAAGTCGTCCAGTCTACGAGCAAAGTTTCACGCCACGATTATTTAAGAAAGCTGGAAAACGGAGAAAGGTCACTGAGAAACAACTCCACATCATTAGTCAAGCGCATTCGTCGACTATGACCTCTAGTATCTTGCTCTCTATCGAAAACTGTATAGCAAATGACTCTAATTTGAAACACAATTTCCAGCATTTCTCACTTGTGTCTTTTGAGTAGATGCCACTTGATCTTGTTGCCAAATACATGCAGCTTGCAGATGAGAATTTTGATCAAGAAGAGCTTCTCCTTGCAATACAACACTGCTCATTGTGTCTTTCAGCCGAAAATGAAGATCACAATATCCGAGTGCATCGTGTTAATCATGAAGTCATTCAATTTCTCTAGGAAAGAAATACAAAAGCTGAGATTACACATGTATAGCAAGCAACAGGTGCAGCAGGGGAGTCCACCAAGATTTGAGAGGCAACTTCAAACTGCTGCTCGAACTCATTATCATTTCCAGGATAGAGATGATAAATTAAAAGTAGCTCCACCTTTGACGTGGTTAAAGGAAGTGGCTATGAAGTTCTGTCCTGAGCATGAAAAATTTTATCAAGATATTTCTTCCTCGTGTACCGATGCAATGTTGAAAATGTACTTGTTCTTTGGCGCTACTTTGCACAAATGTTTCCAACTCAAACTTTCCCTCGTTTTTTTTTTATTCGCGTCTTAAGTTTTCTCAAACTCTAAAAGAAGAATTGTGTCTTGCTGATCTTTACAACAGGTTGGGTAATGTGCATAATAGTTTGTGGCAATTCTAAGAAGGAAAGCATTGTCATCACCGAGGTCTAGAAATTTGTAAAAACTCAGCTCGGTGAAAAATTATTGATGTTGCAAGTTCTTACAATAACCTGGTTGTGCAGACAGCGGAGAATTATCATGAACGAACTCTAATAGTTCGTAAAGAACAACTCGGTGATAAACATGTAAATGTCGCTGCTTGGTAATGTATACCGACATATTGGTGATATGGCAAAGGCAAAGGGAGGTTTTGAAACAGCTGTAAAAGTTTCTAAAGATCATTTTGGTGAAAAACATACTCATGTCACTCTTTCATGTAACAACCTTGGTGTTTTGCATGAAATTACAGGAGAGTATGAAAAAGCAAAGAATTATCATCTACGAGCACTTGAAATTTATAAACATCAACAGGATGAGAAACGTGTTTATGTCGCTGCATCGTGCACCGACCTTGCTGTTGTGTCCCAAATTACAGATGACTATGAAAAAGCAAAGAATTATCTATCACCTACGAGCGCTTAAAATTTATAAAAAACATTTGGGAGAAAACATGTTGATGTTGTTTGTTTTTACAGTGACATATGCAGTGCTCATCAAACAATTGGTTAATACGGTAGAGCAACGGATTATTATCTACGAGCACTGCAAATTCGTAAAGAAACACTTGGAGAAAAACATTTTCATCTACGGGCTCTAGAAATTCGCAAACAACATTTGGGCGCAAAACATGCACATGTCGCTTATTCTTACAATAGCCTGAGTATCGTGTATCAGAGTACTGGAGAAGAGGAGAAGCAAAGGATTTTTTTCAACGAGCGCTAGCAATCGTAAAAAACAAGGTATTATGTCAGAACATGTTGATGTTGCTTGTTCTTAAAATAACCTGAGTGTTATGTACAACCATCCTAGTGAGATGGCAAAACCATCGGTATGCTTTGAAAAAAACGACAAACGGGTAAAATCATGCTCATGTCGCTGCTCCTTACCGCAGAAAACTGGCAAAAAAATAGGTCCTGTGTGTCAAATCACTGGTGAGTTAGAGAAGCTGAGAATCAACGTTCATTAATACTTTTCAAACAATATTTTAGAGAAAACATGGTAATGTTACTACTTACTACTACAATCTGTCCACATCTTCATATCCAAGTATTGGTCGACGTAAAAGAGTAAAGGATATCCTTCAATCAGCTCTAAAAATCCGTACAGAACCTTTTTGCAAAACACATGTTTATGTCACTATTTCCTACAATATTCTTGGCGAACAAAAACGGTAGGCTGAACTTTTTCCTCGGCAGCAACGAACTCAAGGCTGTTGGTGGCAAACACGATTTAGGTGTGGTTGTGACAAAAGCTCTTTCTTCACTTAATCAAATTTAAAAAAGTATTGAAAAAGTCAAGCGGAAGCTTTCTTGGACATTAAGAAATGTTCTTGTATGAAACTCTAACGAGTATTGCCCCCCTCTGAAAAATTGCTGGTAAAACCACTTTCTGATTATGATCTTCATATAACGGCACCTCACCCAAAATGCGGTAATTGGCAAAGTGTACTATTTGTTGTTGCTCCCCTGAGAGTATCTTGAGAATGGGATGTATACCTGCGATCGTAATAATACCTTAAAAGTTCTCGTAGCAGGTCCAAAATTTTTTGAAAGATACTGGAAATTTATGATTTGAAACTTAAAGCCAAGGAAAGCTAATCTTGATCCTGCTCTTTTCTCAAGACCTCATAGGCACATTTAATATTCGTTATTCCAGTTAGCTAGGTTTCTTACAGTTTTTACGAGATGTTGAAATTTCCTTCAAGATTCAACTAAGATCCTACAGATTTCTTACATAATTTAACTAAGACCCTAAAGTTTTTTCTTACAAGATTTGTCTAGGATCCTAAAGTTTTC
>JAOBYK010547671.1:0-12170 GCA_025434845.1 Phenganax subtilis
ACAGGTCCATTAGTTGTGTTAGCACAGGATGTTAAAATAAAACTGTTTCACATGAAATAAAAAATTCAATATGATGAAAGGCGAAAATAGACTGCCAAGAAAAACGGCTCTGCCGTTTACCACGGCTTTTGAACGTAAAGCTTAGACTACTGTTTTCCTCCACCACTGTGCCTACTGTTTTCCTCCACCACTGTTACGAGCTTTTTTTCTTTCATACTTTACCCTGTTCATGATTTGGGCAGGAGTTAGATGCTCCAACAGTGATTTTCCTTCCTTCGTTTCTTTATTTTTTCCTTAGAAATTGGCTTGCTTTTGATCATGTCTGCGAAGAGTGTCGAAATAGTGCTGACATCCTTATCAGAAAAGATTCCATGGGTACTAACCATGGGAGGGATTATGCCGACAGACGAATTTTCATCGATAGCACGTGATCCTGTTTCCGTTTCTTCAGTTGGAGAGCTGTTCATTCTTTCCATCTTTTCCCCCAAATTTTCTTCCTCATTTGGAAGCTGTGCCAGAATATTATCATCAACTATCGCGCATGACCCCTTTTCCAGTTTATAATAAATTCTTCTCGATGACATGCCTCTAAATTCTTTGTTGTTGTTGACTTTATCACGGACAATTTCAAGAGTGATGGTGTTGCTTTTTATCTCTTCTTGAAAGTGGCGTTCGACCTTCTGCAAATGATCTGTTGTCCAAGCCGTTCGTTCTTTTCAGTATTTTGAACTTCAGTCTCCATGACGCTCTCGCGTTCACTTTCTTCGTCAACAGGGTCATCGTTTCTCATTAGTTTACTTAGGTTTCTTGAAGCTTCAAGAGAAGCTTTTGCTTTTTCAGCGACGCGGTAGTATTTTTTTGGTGTTGATTCATTATGAGCCATTAAATTAGCCAGGTTAGCACTCATTTTGGGGTTACTTTCATGGACCCTCGTCACAGCAACCTTGCGGAAAGATGTCATAGTTACTTTCGCGTCGACTCCAGCTTTTTTGAACACTGATTGCACTGCTTTATTTATCTGCCCCGACATTAGACTTTGAGTATTCCATGACAAAAAGACTCTGCCAGACATTGCGGTTGTGATCTGCGGACGTAGTGAGTTGATGAAGATGGATAACCACGCCTTCAGTCTCTTACTCAGGACAATATAAGCTGGCCCGTGTATGTGGGCAGTCTTGTGGTTGGACACAATGATGATCTAAACGTCACCTTCGTCGCGCATATTTCTGAATTCCGACATTGTCATGTAGGACAAAACACCAGGCCTATTGGCATTATTGATAAGAATCTGAGTGAATAAGAAGTCCCTCACCAAAGTGTAATCCGCTTGTGATATTGGAGAAGTTTCGGTGGGTTCAGAGTATTTTCTCAATAAAAAAATTTGATATCATTAAACAAATGAGGACTTATAATTTTAAATAAAAAAAGAAAAAAGTTATAAAATAAATGAGGAATTATAATTTTAAAAAAAACTATCTCGTTTCTAAGACAGCTCAGGTTAAGAAAAACAAACCTGATTCTTCAGGTTTACAAGACCAACTAAAGAATTTTGAAAACAAAAATTTAAATATATCTATAAACACATACTTAGACAATAATCAAACTATTTGGTTTAAAGCAAAAGATATCGCACAGGCTTTAGGTTATGCTAATACAAAAGATCTATTCTTAAACATGTAAATTAAAGGTTCAAAACGGAGGAAAAAACCTCATAAAAAAGGGGGTAACGAATCGTTACCCACTTTGGAGCATGTAACCTAAGGGTAGTGAATCGCTAACCTTAAAAGACAAGGGGGTCGCGACTCACGACCCCCTTTGGAATGCACAACCTAATACAATTTGGATCACAGAACCAGGTGTGTATGCGTTGGTATTCAGAAGTAATTTAGAATCTGCTATAGAATTTCAAAACTGGGTGTTTTCAGAAGTTTTACCTAGTATAAGAAAATATGGAGAGTACAAAAAATTTAACACAAAAAATAAAAATGTGTTTATGATTGAAGATGAGTTTAGTTTACATGAACGAGTTGTTTATTTTCTTAGAAATTATATCACAAATGCTGTATTTTCTGTTGGATTAGGAGAGCTTCAAAACACTTCTTCAAAAAGATTGAAATCTCATTAAAAAAGTTACACAAAAGGTGAACCAGATATAGTTATAAACAACCCTCATAAAAAATATAATGGTTTTTGCATAGAATTAAAAACACCTAAAGAAACTGGAGTACTTTCAAAAGCACAACAAGAAAGATTAAAAGAATATGAGAATATCGATTATCTAACTTTAGTGTCTAACAACTATGAGGAAATTATTTATAAAATTATTGAGTATTTTATAGATGTTTGAGTAAAATGTGATTATTGTAAGAAGCATCTCAGAAAATTTAAGTCTGTGGAAGCAAGAAACAAACACTATAAGTTTTTTCATAGGAGAAATTTAGAGTAAAATAAATGGATGATCAGCAAAATACTTTAAGAGAAGAACTTTTAAAACTAGCAGACGCAAAAGAAATCAAACATTCTGTAACTTATATTAATAAAGCTTCTGAAAAAATGCTTGAGAAAATTTACAAAGATTATCAACGTACGCAATTTAATGAAATGAATGAAATGTTAACAGATACTGTCATTGGTAAGTTTTCTGATCTTATGCATCTCCTTAATATGATTGATAGTTCTAGTAATTTAGGTAAAGAACTTTCTGAAAATAAACCAGATAGACATGATGTAAAACTAATTTTAGAGTATTTTACTCCTTTTATTCCATTAGTTGGAGTTTTATCAGGAGGAATAATCGTGGGTAAACATGTAATTAACAAAAAAATGAGAGAACAAAAAAGTGAAGATAAAATAAATAAAGAGGAATGTCAAACAGAGTCACAAACTCAACCTACAAACAAATTAGAGAAATAGAGGACATCAATGAGGCTTCAAATAAGTCAAAAAGTTTTAAACCTATAAAAACCACACATGAGAAAAAAACATTTAATATGTCAATTGCTGGATCTACTTGTTGTGGAAAAACGACTTATCTTCTTTCACTTTTAGAACAAGAATACTTGAGTTATTTTGATTATATATTTTTAATTTGTCCAACTTATGAGTGGAACAGCACTTATCAAAATTGGAAATATGACTCTGATGATAATTTTATAGTTATTAATTGGGATCATGATGAAGTAGAATTTTACTGAAAACAAATTGTAAATTATGCTACAGGAACAAATTCACTCATTATTTTAGATGATTGTGCTTCAGGTAAATTTGTAAAAGATAGAACTTCTATATTAGTAAGATTAGCATTTTCTGCAAGACATTTTGGTATTAGCACCATTGTGATTACACAACAACTTACTTCCATTGCCAAAGCTTATAGAGCTAATGTTTCTAGAGTTGCTGCGTTTTTTAGTGAAAATAAGAATGATATGCAAATTATTTTTGATGAGTTTTTAAATAGTGTTTCTAAAGAAGAAAAAGATAATATTCTTAAAAGACTAAAATCCAAACGGTTTTCAAAGTTAGATAAGTTGGTTGTTTATCCTTATACTTACACAGTGGACTAAGATGCTGTAATAGCAATAATGTTATCAATAACTTTAAGATTACTTAATAATTTAATTTCATCCGAGTCTGAAAACTCACCAGTTCTCAAAATCGTAATAATCTCATTACAAATCATTTTGTAATTTGTACTTGAGAATTTAAGTTGTTCAACTTTATTTTCTAATTTACTTTGATTTAAAAAAGCAGTAATCATAGTTCCTACGCCTGTAATAATTAAAGTAAGAGGATTAACAACACTAACTCCAGCTCCAACAGCTGTTAAAACAAGACCTGTGGTTAGTAAAGAGACTTTAATTCTTTTAAGTTTCTTATACTTTTTATAATCATTTTGATACTTTCATAATAGTTGTCATAAATTTTCATCAATTGATTACCAGTATCTTGTTTAATTTTGTCTGATATATGATTAAAGTTTTTTTTTCATTTATTTAATAGGGTACATTTTCAATGACCTTGTTTTTGAAATTAACCAGACCATCGCTGATAACAAATATTTTACACAACACATTTGCTGACGTGGCTTTTTTGACAATTTCAAGAAGAATTCCACCTAGAGCATTCATAATTTTTTTCCCAGATCCAATAAAGTTTTTATCTTTTATAGTTCTAAGATCAATCACCAAAGCAAACTTATCCTTAAAGAATTTTCTAATTGTCATGTTGCAACCTTTTGGGTCATAGTTTTCAAAGAATCTTTTTGCTTCTACATACAAGTCTTCTTTTTTAATTTTATGGCTATAAACACAACTTGGTACTCCTTCAATTGTAATTTTAACAGACTCGATATTTGGGTATAAGTATTCCTCACTATCTGTTATAGTTTTATTCTTAAATAACATAACAATAGCAGACATACTTTTTATTGAAAGATCTATAGTTTCATTAACTAAAGTACTACCTTTGTCCCACTCTTCAAATTTCATCAAAGTAGCATGTTCAAAACTTAAACTTCTTCCAGAGTCGTATCCAGACAAAGATTGATTAGCCAAAGTTTCATTTTCAATGGTTTCATATTCTAACTCAATATTTTCCAAGGTGTATCCTGCTACACTTTGACCAGATTGAGCTACCATAATACTTGAGGCTTTTGGTAATGTAAACTCAAACTTAAAATTATGACCCATGGAGTAAGGAGAATACAACCCATGATCACCAATAATTTTATCAAGCTTAATCTTTTGTTTTGTTCCATGAACAGCTTGCGTCAAAGCATCTGAAACTTTTTGAGTATCCCCAGTCTTTCTTTGCTCCATCATCAGAACCAGAAATTAACTTCCTCGTATTTTCATTAGCAATTCCATAGTCTACAAGTTCATCTCTAATATGTTCAGGTAACCACAAGTCTTTGTAAACTTCAAGTTCACTTTGAGCATTATTACAATAAACATTTTCACCTCCAGCACTTACAGTTAGTTTTTCCACAAGTAGTTTTCCAAGATTATTTAAGAACAAAGACTTTTCATTTTTGTTTTTAAAATCAAACTTTAAACACAAGCTGTCAGGAACTAAACAAGTGTTAGGTTTCAATTTTGGAATGTCTACATAAATTGTTTCTCCAGGATTTGCTTTGTTTGGATTAAAAGTAATTACATGTTTAGTGCTAATACCTTTAATATCACTCATTTTTAATTTTCTAAAACCTGGTATTAAAGTTTCCATTTATTTAGTAACTTTTTTTGTTTTGTATATATCATAAACAAACCAAGTTAATGCTAAAGCTAATATCCATAAATTATTTGCTAAAAAAACTTATTCCTTTTGCTCCCCATTTCAAAGCAGTAGCAATAAAGTTTAAAATTGTACTTCCAATTGGTCCAAGTTCTTTTGCAATTTTTGTTAAAGTTTTAGCAAAAGCACTTGTTGCTTGAGCTCCTTTTTTGACTATAGGTCTTGCAGCACTTATGATTGCTGTTTTAGTTCCGCTATTGCTATAGCAACACCACTCAAAACAAGCAGATTTTTTCTAGCCCATCTCTTGAATTTCTCAAATCTATTTAGATCATTTGCTTTAACCTCTTCTCTAATAATTTCTTCAGCTTCGGTTGTTTTAGTTCTCATGTTATTTTCCAATCTTATTTTATCAGCTGCTAATTCAAGAACTCTTTGAAATGTGTCATAGACACTTTTATTTCTTTCATCTGTGGAGACCTGTTTCATTCTTTTCCAATGTTCAACCTCATTTTCTAAAGTGTGAATTTTTTGTTCCGGTGTTTGACCTTCTGGCATATGTAAATATCCTCGCACTTCTCTAAGTTCTTCATCAGTTATGAAAGAAGCATCTACGTTTTCTAATAATTCATCAGTCATGTCTTCTAATCTATAAATTGAATTTTCAGAAACTTGAGAAACTAATTCTTCTTCAGTTTTACTACCATTAAGCATTTCTTGAAAATCATCAGTGTTTATAAGCTGCATCTCAATATTTTCTTTAATTTGACTTTGAGCAGTTTGTTTTTGTTCATTGACTGCTTTTAATGCGATTTCATAAAACTTATTTATTGCGTCAATGTAAGCTTTGTTTCTTGATTCAACAAGTTTTCCTTTTTCCACTTTAAAAGTTGGTTTTCCATCAAATAAAGCACCGATAAGCTCGTTCTTTTTTCCAAATCTTAATTCAAAACTGTCTAGTAAAACTCTAGAAATTTTCTTATTTGTTACATTAATATTCATCCCAAGAATATTTTTAGTGCCACTTTTTTTATCATGAGTTACATGTCTTTTTCAACTCTAACGTGTCTATTTTTATCTTTAATTCTAACTCAATCAAATTTTTCACTCATCTCATCTAATGTTTGTTCATCATCAACACCACCAAAGTTTGTTTCTTCTTCAACACCCGAAGCTTTACCTTCTTGTTCTTGTTTGCGTTCAAGATCTAAGTCATTAAATTCAATGTTTTCCATTTATTTATTAGGTGGTAGAATATCTGTTTTCTTAATTCAATAATTATGTTTGTTGTCATATCCTAACCACTTTACAAGAACTTTATCACCACGAGTCTTGAGTATTTTTTCAACTTTGAAAACATTGTCTCGTTTATCTACAGGAGTTAGTTCCTCCTCATAAAATTTACCAAGAATAGGCTCATTGTCTGTAATGTCTTCAATTTCATACGTGGTAGGATCTCCTCAAAAAATCTTACTGATTTTGAAAACCTCCTCTGTGAAATTAGATTCATATTCTTTTTCAAAAATATTCTTATACTTACTCACTCTAACATGTTCTCCTATTTTAAATTTAGGCAAAGGATATTCTCCTGTCCAAGACCCGTATAAAGTGTTCCAGACTTGCTTTTCATTAGACTTATTTACGTCTGCAAGTTTCATAAGTATTGTACTGTGTTTTGTGTGATTATAATTATAAATAAGATCATCTAAGACATCTATCCATTCATAAGTTCCTTTGGAATAAAAGAATTTCCACATCATAGACTTCAAAGTATGATTGAATCTTTCAACAAGTGCTACTTTTTTTTCAGAATAAGTAGAAAAATACTCTATACCATGTTTTGTAAGAGACCTTTTCCACCTACGTTGTAAAATTTCTTTCCTAAATCAAATTGAACAACTTTAGGATATTTCCCAAATCTTAACTTTAACTCAGAAAGTATACTTTCAACTGATTTTGATACACAGGAACAGCAAATGCATATCTGGATAATATTTCAAAACAAGTGAGAATCCAACGAAAATCATCGTTTGAACTGGAAAGTTTACTCATATCAACCCAGTCCATTTGTACTTGATCTGCTAAGTTGTTAACATAAGTCTTTAAAAACTTACGAGGTGTAACAACACGTTTGAATTTTGTAAAAGTGTCTTGTTTTTTAAGCCATTCTTTTACCTGTTTTCTTGAAATACCTAGATTGTCATCAAGAGTTTGTTGATAAAGTTTTTTAGCAGATTGATAACCTGATTTAAGATCATAGTACAAGTTTCTTAATTTTTGTTCTTTTGCAAAGTTGTTCATTTATTTAAAGATTATCGAATGTATAACTCTAATAATACATTACCAACTTGAATGTTTTCTCCAAGATTTGTTATGATGTCAAAAGTAAATTTATTCCAAATTCCATTGCAAACTGAGACTTCACTTTCGATGTCTTTATAATGAGAAACAGAACCATTGAGTGTTTGTGTTGTTGTAATAGGCAAAGTCACAAAAGCTGAACTTCTTTTTCCGTTTGTGTCAAAATTCAAAGATCTATTCACGGCATCACAACAAATACTGACATAACGAAGTCCAAGGTTTATGTCACACTCATTTTCTGACACGGTCCAAGTTCTAGGAAGAATTTTCTTATCTTTTGAAAAGCCTTACAAAAGTCCACAATTCTTAAGATTTAAACTAACAGAACAATATATCTTGCATTTGTTTGTATAAGGAAGTTTTTCAAGGTGAATATTATACATTTTTAGTTCTTTTTGAATGTCATCAAAAGTAAGATATCCCACAGAAAGTAAAAGTGTCATGGAGTCTTTCGTGACAAAATTATTCTCTCTAGAAGTTATGTTTCTGTAGTTCCAATAAATCGTAGCTGACTTGACAAACAGTCTAGAGTTTGAAGTTGTTTCAATTCTTTTATCAATAAAAAGTTCTTTAAGATTATTGTCAATAAATACAGTGAGTTTGTTCATTTATTTTATAAAAAATGAGCAGAGCGAATCACGAACGAAGTGAGTGTATAAATAAATGAGTGAAGATTATTATAAAGCTGTTTATGGAAAAGATTATAAGAAAGCAATGAAAATTTATAACACTCGAGTACAAAAACTCAAAAATGACTTTTCTAAAAAGTATCCCAATGCTGACCTAAGCAAATTTGAATTTAATGTTATAGTTGACCCTAACACTTTGAAATTTGATACAAGTATAGATTATGACATCACAGATGATTATGGAACTCAGATTACATTAAACACATTTAAAAACAAATATTCTTATGCTTTGTACTGGACTCCTAGAATTTGGAACAATCGAGGAACAATAACTGGACTAAAACTGAATGACAATGTTAATTTTGAGAGCTTTAACATTTATGTTAATGAATCAGATTATTTCAAGTGTCAATTTGAACCACTTGACATCAAGTGGGAAAACTCAAAAATGAAAAAGACATCACCAAATCAAAATTTAACTATTTAGAAAATCCTTATTTTGCAAGCCTAGTAGCTGCTTATGTTTTATCTTACAAATCAGGACTTTCTATAGAACACTTTAGTACAAAGAGTCAACTTAAGATTATTTCAAGTATAGCCAAATATTATTTTTATTATCATATGAAGAGGTTCTTGAGATATCCAAACAAATTAAGTACTTTTGTAAACAAAGATGATATCCAACTCATACAAAGGAATATTCCTACTAAAAAGTATGGAAATATAAACTAGAACATACTAAAGAAGCAATAAGTGATTTCTTAGAAAAACATGACAGATCAAAAATAAGAAAATATCACTACATGTTTCCAAAAAATAACAGAACGATGGGAATTTTGGGGATTGGGTACGAGTATGTTGATGAGATTGTTCCAAAGTCAGAAACAGACGACTGGAAGCTATTTATAAAACAAACTTCTGATGGTCTGACAGAAATTGGACAAAAACTTTTACAACAAGCGATGGAAAGTTATGTTTACGCAGTTCTAGGTGCTCAAGCCAAGACAAGATGGTCTATTGTAAACAAAGGCGCAAAAAGTTCTCAGACTCAAGATGTGTTTCACAAACTTGTACAAGACACTATAGTTCAAGATGATCCAACAGTGATGATTTCAAATATGAGACGCACAATAGAGGACACAAATGTTATTTTAAATATGGTAGTAAGTCCGGGAATTATCTTAACTCCTTCTGATAGAAGGATTTAACAACACTTTAACTACTGCTACTGTGTTTATGAAATTTGGAAAAAATGAAAATGTCAACTCAAGTAGTTTTGTAAGTAAGTTTGCAACTTTCAAGCAATTCTGAGATATCTAGAAATGACCTTAAAAACAACTCAAATAAATTAAGCAACTTTCAAGTTCAAATGAAATTTTCATAGCCGCTGGAACTATGTTAATAATTGGCTTACTTTTTGCAAGACTTATATAAACAGTAGAACTTAGTTGCATTAAATAAATTGGATGACTTTGAATTACGGTTATGAACGCAAGAGACTTTTGAAAAAATTCTTGTGTAAAAACCTATTTATATAACTTTAGTTATACAAATTTGTTGACAAATTCCTGTGGGTTTTAGCAACTATCACTTGAGAAAAAATATTTTCAAATTTTTTTTTCAAGTTGAAAAACTATGAGCCTAGAGGAATTTGACAACTTGTCTCGCGCGCGTCCTCGAGATACTGTCTTTATTCTTTAATTTTGTAATGTCCAAAGGCTAATATGTTAATTCCATCTGGAAGGATGTGTCTTTTGTCATCATTAGAACTTAGTGCAATTTTATCATTTTCTTCTGAGAACAGATCGTGCATGTACGATCTTATAATTCTCATTTTTCTATGCTCTTCTTTTCCGGTAAGTAAACAATTTAAGTAGTCTTCAAATTTAAGCTCATTTTGAATAACTGATTTCTTTATTCCTTTTGCTTTTTTAGTTGTACTATCAGAAGAGTCAGTGTAAGCATAACACTTTGGTCTTATACCTACAAATTTTTAAATTCGATTTCCGCAAAGTTCGTCTTTAAATTTCCCGGGCACTTTCTTGTTAAGTCGGGTTTTTATACAAGGTATGTTTGAATTATTAAACTCTGACGTATCAAACCATTCTTCTAAATCTGAGGAAATATCTTTGTAGTAGTCATCTGTTTGAATTTCATAAGTGACCAAATCTGTATCTGTAAATAGCAACTTTGCAGAGTCTCTAAATTTGGCTTAATGTAGTTATAATGGAAATTATACATTGTAAGCTTTGAGTGATCTAAAATAGTCATTCCAATTTGCTTTGGTTTGTCTAGAACTAACTTTGTCTTATACATTTGTAATAGAATTAAGTTCTCATTAAGTATTGTTGCTGATTTGAAATTTGGTTTATTAAACAACTTAATAGCCCTCTCTGAACTAGTCACTAATTGTACTTCTGAATAATTGCGAATATTTTGCAACGTCTTTCCGTAAATAGAATTGTTTAGTAATTTGAAAAAGTCCTTTTCAAACTTAGTTTTACATTTTTGTCGCTGATTTGTAGTAAACTTAATATAAGGCTTCATCCAAGCAGATTCATCAAATTTAATAGCTCGATGTATTTTTGTTAGAACAAGACCTTGATCAATATAAAACTTAAGTAATCATGATGTAGAACATATTTTTCTTTATTTCTCAAAGCGGCATTAAGTTTTTCTGTCTTTAATTTTGATTTTTTCAGGAGCTAACGGATAGTCACTATGGGCATCATGTAGATTTTCTGGATATTCTAAATCTATATCGAGAATACAAGGCTTTTTTCTCCAATTTAAAATCTCTTTTGAATTCATCCGTTTAAAATTTTTAAGCGGTAAATTTTGCATCATTGCATAATTTTTCTAAAGTTTTCAAATACATCAGCTAAAAGTAAAACGTCTGTTTTTAAATACAAGTCATGATATTCTCTCATCATTTGCATTTTAAATGTACTCCAGACTTTTTGAGTGTGGGAGTAATCCTCATCAGAAATATGCTGTTTATTTATTTTTGAGTAAAACTTCGACTTGGAAGGTAATTTTGTTTTACTTAGTTTGTCAAGAGAGTCTATATAATCATAAGGATAAACTCCTTTTCTACAAAGTAAGTCCACATGATTTGGAAAGAAAGAACTTAAGCTCTCGAGCTTTGACTTGTCTAGGTTGTTTGCTAAATCAGCCACTACTACTTAAGAATTTAAATGAGTCAATGAAGCGAAGCTGTCTAAAAACTTGAATTGGTTCTCCAGTTTCTCGATTTGTAAAAGTGTCTACAAGTACATCTTTTGAGAATGTTATATATGTTTCTTCTGTTTTTGGGATACAGTCAAATTTTCCTTTAGAAAGTCCAAGACTCTTGATAATCAAATGACTATCATACCCTTCGAGATTATGAAATACAACAGGTATGAATCTTGGCTTTTTAAGTTTCAAATTACACTGGCTATGAGCAGCTCCTCTATATTTTCCACTGAAATGACAATGATCTTGAACTTTATCTTTGAGAAGCTCATTTTTACAAGCATAACAATGAGTGGCGTTGTTAAAGTCTTTTTTATCAGACCTGGTAAGTCTTATTTGCTTTGGGAACCTTAAGAATCTCTGGTAAATATCCTTCATTTCTAACTCTAGCATCTTAATAAGTTGTTTAGATATATCTTCGTTGTCTGTCTTTTTTGTATAAAATACTACTTTTGGTTTATAAAGTGTGTCATCAAAGCATTTTATAATGTAGCAAAGTCCACTTGGCTCATGTTTTTGATATCGTAAAGTTGAGCTGGCTGTTTTAGTATTCACAGGTTTTAAAAGACACTCAAAATCAGCATAAATTATAAACGGCTCTTTTGTTGTATATTGTAATTTTTCAAACTCAATTGTTGAACCTTTTTCTGGCATTATTGTTCTTGAACAATTGTGTTGTATACAATTCTCCCAGTGTTTATCAAGCAGGTC
>JAOBYK010547782.1:0-12168 GCA_025434845.1 Phenganax subtilis
AGCACATTATAATCGTAAAGAAATAAATAAGTTCATTTGTGTAGACAAGAATGCTGAAAGTAGACATGGATCTCAAAATAGTCATGATGGCGCATCATTGTATTTTGTTGAAGGTGCTTGTAGTTCTCTTGCATGTCCACCTAACGCCAATGGGAAAGAACTGACCTGTACCATTTGCGCCAAGTAATTAAACGTCTTCGAAAACCCCGATACTGTTTGATACTTTTAGGTTTAACATCTTGTTTAATATTGGTTCTTCAGCAAATAACAAAGTGCATGTTGGTGTCATGGAAAGATCATATCAAAGTCATGATTTAAAAATGGTTTCTAAATCGTCACATCAGTGGATGGTTGCATTGATTATTGCAAATGATTATTGCTCTTCCTTCAAAATTGCATGCAACTGCATGCCAACATACAATGGCTGAGATAAGTAGTCTTTGAGTGTTTTATAGTTGAAGTCTTTATTACGTCTAGGGGTGATGGGTGGATCACATTATACTCATACTGGTGGTGGTTCAAACTACCTCTGGCTTCCATGGGATCCAACATTCGAGAGAACCACACCTGGTGTTCAAGGCTACAGTTACATCTACGGTACAGAATACGAAATAAACCAACATCCGAATATCTTTCCAAAAAACCTTCACGACCATGATGCACTTTGCGCACTCTGTCATACCGAGTCACGCAGTAGTCACATGATGATACCTGCTCGTAATGTGTGTCCGTCAGGTTGGACATTGGAGTACAAAGGATATCTGATGTCAGCCTATTATAATCACAAAGGAAGAACTCAGTACATTTGTGTTGACGGGAATGCTGAAAGTAGACATGGATCTCAAAGTAATCAAAATGGTGCATTACTGTATTTTGTTGAAGGTGCTTGTGGTTCTCTTCCTTGTCCACCTTACGCAAATGGTAAAGAACTGACCTGTGCTGTTTGCACCAAATGATTTAACGACTTCCGAATGTATTGCTTCTTTTGTTTCACTGATACAGTTCGTGCGAGTAGCTCAAAATAGTTGATAGTTTTATACAGTGTAATTCCAGAGATCTCTACATTGTAGACGTAAAAATGAAGTTTGCATACCATTTTGATAAATAAAGTAAAAGCGGCCTAAGCTCTAAGCATTCTCTGGGTAGACCGATGAATAAAGATACTTCGTTATTGTTCAAAGGCAAATTAAAACAATTCATTAGCGTCAAAACCAATAATTAACTTCAACTTTACATACAATTGAACAAGATATTATTTTACATGTAAGATTTGCAGTGCTTTCTGATTGCATAAGATTACTTTGAAGGTTTTTCCACGTTTCTTCACCTCTATAGTACAAAACAGTGTGACCAGGGGGGTAAAAATTACCAAACGAACACAAAATTTGTAAATTATCATCTATACGGCAGAGATCCAACGGCATGGTTTCACCGAAGTCGGCTTGTCCCCACACTCCGTGCATTAAAAGGTTTTACAAAATAACCTTTTAAAAACACGAGCGCTGATTGGTCGAAAGCATAAAAAAGCCGTGTATCTCTTTCACAATTAATCGCCATAGGGGAAGTGATTACAAGCCTATGTTCACCGAGCCGAAGGCCAAGTGAATATTGGCTTGTAATCACCAAGCCTGAGGCGACTGATTGTCTTAGTATAAATTTACAGGAGTTTACAAATAATAATCAACAAACTTTATAAAAATCCATAGCAAATTCAATATATATAGTTTGTTTACATAACTTATGTACGTCCACCGGCTCTGTGTCGCGTTGCGACAAAGACCGTTGTTTGCAATAAAGTTTAATATTTCGCTTTGAAATACTTTTAAGCTATAGTTTGTAGTTTGTTTTTTTCGGAAAGCAATCTTCTTTAATATGGGCAATTTACTCTTCTGCTGCAAAACAAGCAGCCATTTTGAAAAACATAGCAAAGCTGAAAAAGCGATAGTCACTGATGAGTGACTATTACTTCAGAGAGTTTGAATCTTGATCAATAGGAAAGCAGGAAAATCAATAGTCACCTGGAAAATTATACTAGAACTTGATAGAAACACGGAAATCTTCGTGGGTTGCGTGGGCTAAGCGGGACTCTTAAAAGACACAAATATAAACCAAATATTAATATTGAAAAATTGATGAACGTATAAACTAGAACAAGTAATTGAGAGAATGTAATATAAGTCAATAATTTTTTTTGTTTTTAAAAGGTTATTTAATAAAGGAAATAGAAAAAATTTTTTCGTTGTTTCTGTTAATTTAAGAAACATATGTGGAAGTTTGAGGGAAACGAGGAAATGCGAAAAATGTTTTCTTTTTCTTAACTGAAAATCAGTCGGTACATGATTTCTACCAGGTTTTTTGAAAACCCCAGTCAGTTCAGGCTTCGATTGTACGAACACATCTATAGCTTGTTGTGGACAGATGAAGTATTCTGTTTCCCAGCAAACTATGAGGCTAGTTCGGTTTGACAGAATTTCAAAAGAATACTATGACAACTACCAGGCATTTCTAAACATCAAAATCTTCCAAAATGGTGAAAAATTACCAACGTTATTCCTAGTTACCGCGTCTGAGCATACTGGTACGAGAAAGACGTTTTTGCAACACCTTTCAACAATAATTGGACGAGACTGAGCGAAATATCCAAACGAATTGGGACCGAGATCAATGTCATCCACCGAAGCGAAGCTCTGGCAGGAAGGTAACATTGACCAAGGTCTAAAGAGAAAGCTATGGCTTTCTTGAGAAGAGGAAAGGCATTTCCAGCACAAAATGAACTCACTTGTAGTGTACAACTACCTTTACCGGTTCTTCGTCTCGCCTACTGGTGTACGACAGGAACAGTTCCACGAATTTTAAAAAAATTTACAATACGCAAAAAAAGGGCTACTCGAGTCATATCTATAGCTCTAAGTATGAAATAGGATCGAAATGTACTTTCAAAAAGTTGAATTGAATTCCAAAGGAGTTCACCGTACAAAAGAGAAATCTTAACAACTTTCATAACTATGGAGCGCATTGCACTGGTCACCTGAGTACTTTAATCATATGCTCCATCATTAAAGCAATAATAATTACGGAAGGCACAAAACAGGTGGCGCTAACTCACAACTGGCATGCCTAATATAAATGGTATGAAACTCCCAACGAGAAGTTAGCGTTATGAATAATCAGCCCGACTTCGTTAATTAAGAACTATGAGCAACTATTAGTTTATCATTCTAAAACCTTACTTTATAATTATTCTTACGAATTAAATGACGAGGTACGTGGATTGAAAATGCTCAAAAAGTAAAATTTATCTTTCAGTCTCACATGCGTGCATGTATGCATAAACATCGCACTCCCTTCATAGTTTTACCTTTAGTGCATTCACATTTGATTATTCTTTTAATTTTTGCTACAGATCAATGTTTTAAGTTACGATAATCTAGGCTACATCTAAAAGTACAAAGTCGAACAGACTATATTAATTCAGTTGCCAGCAGTTGAATCGTTGCATGCCTGAGCAAAAATAACTTACAGTTCTCTACAAAAAGATAATAAATATTCACTACAAAAGTGCACATATAATTTCCGCCCAACGTGAAACATTCATTAATTTATTATCAGCAATGACAAGTCGTGAGTTTAGCTGAAAACAGTCCAGATGGAAATGACAAAACGTAATGTAAAGTTTATGTATAATTTCCTAATTTGTGTGAACAGGCAGCTTTTCAAATTTTACATGTTAATTCCATTCTCATACGTCAACAATGCTTCATATACCTAAGACCGGTTTACACTATCAAAGTTTCTGTGATCAAAGTAGGAATTTTTCACATGGAAACCCTACGTTCTCAAAAATTTGGAAGAAATATCAGAGTGAAACAGTTCAGCGCTGAGCACTTTATTAGTTCCCTTAAATATTTTCAGCAAGTCCTGCTATACGGAGCGTAGTAGCACGCTCAAGTTTAGTCCAATAAGTTTCTCGTTGTGTTTGCGTAAACTGGGGCTAAAATAAGGGAGTGTTGGTACTTCCTACTTCTCATCCTAACTCAACTACAACAGTCGTTAATTGTCAAAAAGTGTTTAGATGAACATTAATTTAATGAAAATGCAGAAGAAGCGAAGTCTTGTTTATTTCATGATTTCATGCCACAGTTGAGACTAAAAGCTAGAAGTAGAAAAATAAAATAAAAGAAAAATAACAAATAGAAAAGACCCCGAGAACGTCACTAAATCCTTGCGTAGGCTAAGCTAATCGCTGAGAAAAGCCAAGTAACATTGTCATAATGTAAATAGTTCACGAAGAAGCCCTTTGAAGAGCAGCTTTTGCTGAAGGGTCACCGTTGTTAAAGAACTTGACAACAATAACAGAAATAGTGAAAATATTGTTCAAAACTTCTTTTAAGTTTCTTTTTACAGAATATTTGAAATCTCAATAAAGCTTGAACTTTGGATTTGCAGGGTTAGTCAAAATATACAAAGAGAACTGAAACAAAAGATCACTATTAAAAATAATTTCCATTAGCTGGTACAATAGCAAACTCAAGCAATTATTGTGACATTAATAAGTATACGAGAGCAAACAGGCGCAAACTCATGTCCAGCAAGCCGACTAAAAGTTGCACGAAACTTCTGCCGGGGAGCTAGCGCCTGTAATAATATGTCTGATGAAGTCATTAACAACTATGAGGAAGTTTTAAATTTGTCACTTTAAAATCTTACTTGAAAAATATTTTTAAGAATAAATAACGTGAATTGAAATGCTCAAAGGTAAGAGTTACCATGCAATCTTTTTATTTGCTTGCTAGTATTCTTTAGCTTTAGCTAAACGGCGACCGTTGTTAAAGAACTTGATTAGTGAAAATAATAATGCGAAAGTTTGTTTAATGTTCGTTGTATACGAAACATTTTTAATCTCAAAAAAGCTTGACGTTTTGGACTTTGTAGCAGTTACCAGCTAAACTATACAGGCAGATCACCATGAATACTTCAATTAGCTTCTAGATTCCCATGTTTGAGCATTTGAACGCAGTTGGGGTGTCGAACTCAACAAATTTCATATTTGACACGTCGAAAGCTTGCAAATTTTGCAGAGTTGTGATTGGACGAAACGAAAGCTTTCTTGTTATGTCACAAAAACACTGCGTACTTGGGTGTTGTTTCATTTTCACTTAAACTCTGAACGGCGGAAGAGTGCATCTTTTTTGAACAGAAAAATTGTTAGTGGCTATTGCACAAACGAAATCAATGCAACAATGAAATTTCTTTATCTAAACGTGCTAATCGTTTCGCTTCTTCTCTTCATGACCGATTTGATAAGTGGCAATATGATTCAGTCTGATGAATCACGGTAAGGATAAGGTTTTTTGCTTATTGCTTGTTAACGTAAAATTTTTTACTGTATACAGCAAGTTTCTAGAAGGCCTACTCTGACCAGTCCGTCACGCAGTACCGAACAAGTTCTAAACGTGGAAGAACTTTAGAAGTAAAAGCGTTTGGCGTCAGGAAGAATTAAAGATTGAGCAACATTTAAAGCGCGAGCAGGGGTGTTTCATATCTGAATAAACACGAACTGCGATCGTTTTAAATAGGTTAATAAACGACCAATCTCACGAGTATAGTAGCGATGCTATTTTGAAAATCAACGCAGTATTCGCCAAGACATCAAATTTAAAGTCAAGGTGATATCTTGCCAGATATAAAACCAAAGACACAGTTGTGATTTTCTCTGTTTTCTTCGTTGATGATTTTTTTTAAGACGACTCAAACGCTTCGTACCATCTGTATTGATAATAAATACTAGATGAACAAAAGCAAGACTTGCCGTTGTCGCTATTCTATCGTCCTTTTTTCGTTTACAGGTGTTTTATTATAATAACAAATGCCAAAAGAGAAATCAAAGATTTAAATTCAAATCTTTAATAAATAAAAAGAGAAATTCAAAATTGACAAAATTCGCGCGCTTTTAAGGTCAGAGGCCGACTATGGTCCACTGGCCTTTAAGTAACCTGGACTGAGTGCTCCACTATGTTTTTACTGGCGGAAAGTGTCTGCACCGTGCTGACGCAATATAGGTCCTGCCGCTCATGCGAAAATTTGCTGACCAGCAGTAACAAAGGCTCAGAAATTTGAGAATATTGTTTTTGGAAAATTTTTTAAAAGTTTTGTGGAAAAAACTTACATTTTTGGGCCTTGCAGTTTATGTGTGCTGTAGTTTAATCATCTTTATGGTGACTGTTTGATGATATGCACAAAATATTTGCTGTTCTGGACTTGCTGAAGACCGATCAACCGGGTAATGCTGTCCGCACAGTCTTATTTAATTTTAAAAAGGCTTTCGATCTGGTGGACCATCAGGTGTTGAGAGACAAAGTGAAGTTATTAGATATTCCTGGACCCACCAAAAATTGGATCTTAGACTTTTTGACCGATCGTAAACAGCGCCTTAAGTTGGGTGATCATGCATGGTATCTCGAATTGGAGTGAAGTTCGTGCAGGAGTGCCTCAGGGGACTAAATTGGGGCCGTGGCTATACCTTGTGATGATCAACGATCTAACAACGACCTCTAATGATGTTTGGAAATTTGTTGATGACACTACGCTTTCAGAGGTCATCACTAAAGGTAATCGAAGTACCATTCAACGTTCGATTGACGAAATACAGGCATGGTCACAAAGAAACCGAGCAGAATTAAATGAAAATAAGTGCAAAGAGCTTCGCATTGACTTCTCGCCGAAGCAATCAATATCAAGTAGTTTGGATCCCATTGAGGTGAATGATAAAGAACTTGCTGTCGTAAACCACGCTAGGATCTTAGGTTTAACGATCAGCAGGGACTTGAAGTGGAACAAACATGTTGAGAATGTTACCTCGAAGGCAGTTAAACGTTTACACTTAATTACACAGTTAAAACGGGCTAAAGTTCCGGTGAAGGAAATTGTACAGATTTACTGTGCTTGCATTCGTGCATTATTGGAGTATGCAGCGCCCGTTTTTCATGACTCGCTTCCACAGTACTTGAGCTGTGAAATTGAAAGAATTCAAAAACGATGCCTTAAAAGAATATTTCTTGATAAGTCTTATAGTGAGGCCTTCGAGCTTACTGATTTATCAACACTGTGTGACAGAAGATCTGACGCTGGCAAAAATCTTTTTCCATATGCATGTACTGATATAGATCATAAATTGAACGACTTGATTCCCCCGAAAATAGGTGCGAATACTCTTTGCGATCACATAATAAATTTTTAATACTGATATATCGAACGGACCGCACTTTGGACTCTTTTATTGTAAGCAATAGTGTTAAGCATAAACTGTAATCCCTAATTTTATTGTACATACTTAGCTTCTTATATATTTGTAATCTTTTATTATTGTAATTGATATTATTTTGTATTTTTCTCGTAGGCAATTCAGTTAGTGTAATTTAACTGCAAGCTACGATTATTAAATAATCTATCCCTTTCTCTCTCTCTTCAAGACGGAAAAAAGCGAATAAAATTGCTAGACGTTAGTAGCATCGAAATTGAGTGAACAAAGTGTGAAATATAAGCTGTGAAAAAGGGCTCTAAAAGAAATATGTTTGCACACATGATGACTTATGTTTATTATGATCTGGGGAGGCTAGTTTAAAGGGAAGATATACGAAGTTACGGATGAGGAGCAAGGATTTTAATCCCTAAATCATAAATTTTATATCGTACATACTTTTATAGCTCCGCACGGTACTGCTGCATATACAGCTTCTTGTACACGTTATAAGTATATTCAGAGTTGAAAAACACAAATTTATTATTTAACAAAACATAAAAACCTTTGCCAAGCAAATAATCCAAAGAAATAGTCACAGAAAGACACTCAGTATTCTTTAGGCTAAATTTTTATTTGCTCGCAAACAAAAACAAGTGTCCGTCTGCGGTAATTTTCATCGCCGGCGGGACCATGGCCGGGACCTATATGGCGTCAGCATAATGCGGACACGTTTTGCTCCCAAGCACTCAATCCAGGTTACTTAAAGGTCAGTGCCATGGTCGTCCAAAATCCACAGGTCGCACGCACATGATTTTTTCGTTATCCCCAGTCGATAACGTATTACCTCCCTCATGCGAGTAAGTGCACGGGGGACAGCTCAAGTTCCCCTCTCACGTGACACACTCTCGACCAATGAAATACTAGGTATGGCAACTTTTCACACTTAGGGGCTGTTTACATGAGCCCTACAGGGAGGGCTAGCCCTCCCTGTAGGGCTGTTTTTTACCTCTGTTTACATGGAAAATTCTGGCCCTACATCTAGGGCTGGGAATTCCCGCCCGCACTTTACGCATGCGTAATTGTTAAATTTTCAGCCCTACTAGGAGGGCCAGCCCTCCTTGTTGCGTTTATATGGGAAAATTCCAGCCCTCCCTGCCGAGATCTCGGGTAGTTAATAGCGAGATCCCGCCCGGGAGGGCTAGTCCTCCTCTCATGTAAACGAAAACAATTTTTATTTAGAATTTTAATTAGTACGCGAGATCTCGCCTAGAAGGGCTAGCCCTCCCTGTAGGGCTCATGTAAACAGCCCCTTAGTAAATAATAAAATAGTTTATTTGTCTTCAATAGTCATAAACATTATAATATTTAATTTGGACGATCCTCGTGGAAATAATCAAACCGTTGACGAGGCTAACACCTCTAAATAAATTCTACACATGCAAACACACGAATTGAATGCCTTATACGTCTCTTACCAAAGTGTCGTTTGGATGCAAAACGCCAATTTGCTGGATTTATGTCGGTCTACCAGATGCTTAATATCGTCTGGTGCCAAGAGGGAGTAAAGTCGTCTGGCGCTAAAGTAAAATAATCTGAAATTAAACAGAGCATCAACGTTCGTAATACAAAGCGGTGCACCAACGCAATTCTTTGCCATTTTGTACCATTTCACAATATAAACATTTTGAATATTTATAGTTTCATTGCAAAACGCGGAATTGCCAAAGCGACATCAGCTTGCCAAGGATTACCAGGGCTACCAGGAAGAGATGGTATGTACTAGTTAACGATCGTCATTTTACAAGAAATTTAACTTATAATTTTATGTAACTTTTACACACAGGCCGGGATGGTCGCGATGCTGGATTACAAGGTGAGAAATGCAGCAAATAAAACGTCGAATATTTCACAAACTTTGCCACCTCTCCGAAAAACCGCTATTTCTGTCAAGAAAAATAATATTCAGGTCACTGACTCCGCTTACGACATTTAAAACCATCTGGAAAGCTGGCTAAATCAGACCCAGTACATCTTTTTTCAAGGGCCGCCGGGAAAACCCGGTGAAGCGGGACCACCGGGACTTCGAGGTGTGAAGGGAGAAGCAGGAGGACCAGGTGGAGTAGTGTACACACGTTGGGGAAGAAAACATTGTCCGAACACTTATAAAACTACAGAATTATATTCAGGTAAGAAATGCCGTATTTCAGACCAACTATAATGTACAATTTATTGTTGTAAACAATACACACATTTAACAACACCCTACTATTAAAAAGATGGCATATTTTTCTCTTCTCCTCGACCCTAATCCTATCTCAACCTTGACAAATACTAATTCGTTGAAAACCTCGGTTGAAACTCCCAACCTGACACGTATTGCGTAATTTTGCAATAATTCCGGATCATTCGAGAGAGATCAGAAGATATACTGGCTAGTTAGCGGCGAACCGGCATTGCTAGTAATCAGCATTTTCTGGTAGGGGATTAACAGACATTAGAGCTATTTCGTCGCGTTCCATTCTCCTGTTTCCACAATTTCAACAAAGATTATGGAAAATTACAACAGCCCTGCTGAACCTTCCTTCAAAGTTCAAAGACAAGTTTCACCACATGAGGGTTAAAGCAGAGCTGCGTTCGGGAGGAGCTCAGATTACTTTGCATAGTGAAAACTGAGCTTATGCTTGCCAAAACATTAACAGTTATTCAGGGTACGTAGTCTTCGAACGCCTTCTAAATAGTTCTTCCTACGACGTCTAGGGGTGATGGGTGGATCCTGGTATGGTGATAGTGGTGGTGGTTCAAACTATCTCTGTCTACCATTGAATCCAATATTCGAAAGAACCACGTCTGGTACTCAAAGCCACAGTTACATCTACGGTACCGAATACCAAATAAACCAACAAATGAACATCTTTCCAAAAAACCTTAACAACCATGATGCACTTTGCGCCGTCTGTCATACCAAGTCACGTGGTAGTCACATGATGATACCAGCTCGTATTGTGTGTCCGTCAGGTTGGACCATGGAGTACAAAGGTTATCTGATGTCAGAAAGTCGTGGTCACAAAGGAAGAACTCAGTTTATTTGTGTTGACGGGAATTCTGAAGGTAGACATGGATCTCAAAGCAGTCAAGATGGCGCATTATTGTATTTTGTTGAAGGTGTCTGTGGTTCTCTTCCTTGTCCACCTTACGCCAATGGCAAAGAACTAACCTGTGTTGTTTGTACCAAGTGATTAAACGACTTCTGCCTTTACAAGTCACTTTTTCGTTTTCACCTATAAATACACATCATTTCAACACGCGGGTACACTTTTACACAATTGCACATATTATTTCGTAACAATGTTGGGATGCTATAATTCAAAATTTTGGCTACTTAGATAACCTAACATTTGTTATTGTTTAGAATTAAGCTTGAGAATGTAAAACACTTTTCAACAAAAATCAGCATCATGATTGTATTTTCCTGGAACTTGCTGCGGTTCTTCTCTTTGTTCACCCTACACCAATGGTAAAGAACTGACCTGACCTGTTCCGGACAAGTCATTCAACGACATATGTCTTATCCTTTGAACACAGGGTCACTTTTGTAACCATTGCATAATAACGTTATGACTCTATAATCCATAAGATTATGAACAGTTTTTTTTCCATTAAACTCGAGAATATAACACACTCTACAAAAACCCGAATATTTTCTTCATGCTCAATATTCTTGTGGGCAATTCCAGCTATTACCTAAATTTTGATCTAGAAGAGAACGAAATCCATTTTCACGGTTCAATATACATGTAGCATGCTAAATTAAGAAAATTGCAAAGTTTGGTTGGGAAATTTTGTAAAATGCAGAAAATACGGCTTTGCGAAATTTGCAAACTATGGTTAGTTTCGTATTGCGAGTGAAACTTTTAAACATTTTGTCCGCACGCAAAGCATCACACTACTTGCCGAACTTTCGAAAGATTAAAGTTTGAAGTGATTTTATTTGAATGGATAAAATACACGTCTCAAATTACATTAGGCACTTTTAGATTGACGTGCACGGCGAACCGCTAACTATTAACGGCAAACTTTAAATCACACTAGATTGCAATATCAAGAGTTTTGTAGAGCGAAGTTGCGAAATCACGCTTCAGTTCATTATACAGGTTTCCGTAACATCAAACAACTGACATAATTGAATTTAAAATGCGAATTAAACTTTGCCGTTTGCAGTCAGCGGTTCGCCGTAAACGCCAATCTAAAACTCTCTATTGTTGGAAAATTACCTTGAGTATACTACGTCAAACTGCAAACCCCGGTAAGCAGTTTGCGGTTAGCACTTTGCCGTGTGACAAATCGTTTGCATTTAGTTTTTAACGTAGATCATTTGATTTTCACGCCATTTTTTAATTAGTTTTCTACAGCAAATGACAAGTGTTCCAAGGTTAGCTTTAAAGATACTGAAATTCAGCTAGTTTTTTCCGTTTTACGCTTACAAATGTTTGGTTGTCTAGTAATTCCCCCCGTTGGTTGACATAATCCTTTCAAAAAAGAAAGCCCATAAACTTATTTTGCTCTCACAATCAAGGAAACTTTAAAATAATGCAGCCAGGGCCGCTGAAACGGAATAGAAAGAAGCAGGGAGCAATTTGCGTCGAGCCCCAGTAAAATGCGGATCTCATCTGGCGAAACGATACTAACGAAATTGATGCTTGGAGTAAAAAAATTGTATCATATGGAGTATTACAAAAAAATGCGTAAGTGTAATTGCGCATGTTCAATTGTTTTTCGATGATTAATCACGGGTATAAGAGACGTGATTTTCAATGTCACACAAGACTTTTTTCCTGGCCTTGTTCTACCCTATTGGTGACGAAACCCGGCAAAATAAACAAGGGCTGGTTGAGAATCAAGGCGAGAAAGAAAGTTTAAGTCCTACTACG
>JAOBYK010547893.1:0-12168 GCA_025434845.1 Phenganax subtilis
ACCACCGTTATGACAGTTTACACCTTTGCACGGATCTGGTATTTCTACAAGATGAAAATAAGACAGTCAAGTTGAATATTTAGTTAGAGCAATTGGTCAGCGTAGCTACTGATCGGACTTCGGTCAAGCATGGGTAATTTTATTCATTTGAAACAAATGGCGATGCTTCACTGGTCAAAAGTGCATATTACCACATTTCATGTTATGACATAGCCGCTTGGGTTATGAGGATTATTCCCACGCCAGTGCCACAGAATGAAGACTACACAGATATACGAGTTAGACTAGAAGACTATGATTTTGGCATAAGTCTTTTTGTGTTTTCGCCACGTTTCTAGCCAGAGCCCTAAACAGAGACCGTAACCCCCCGGGTGCTTTCGTCAAAACCTGTGCTCAGAGGGCAACACGAATGTCTTTTCTAGCGCACGTGCTAGCAATATGGCGGCCATGAAAACTAACTTGCACGTTTTTGGGGTAGTCGAGTGTCTGTATAGTCTTCTTGCCACTGCTCGTTACTTGCTCCGAATACCCAAGCTTAAACTTCATCGTCCACGCCTCGACTCTCGTGAGAAGACGTTCCGAAAGCACCATTGATAAAAACGAGAAAAATGGCTTCCACAAAAAAAAGTTCAGTGAACTTGAGATTTTTGTTCTTTGAATGAATGAAACGATTGTCGCATTCGGTTTCGTGTAGTATGAAACATCCTCAGGGCCTCGATTTGTGTTATCCACCTCAGGTTCGTTTCAGCAGATGACACAAAAATCGCCCTTCATAAACAGATTACTTCATGACTGGCGAGTGCGCATGATTTTTACACGCGAGTTACGAAAAACTCTTAAAAACGAACAAGTGAGCGCAGTGAGTTCGAGTGAGTTAATTGAGGAATTTTTCCCAACGAGTGCATAATAAAAATCGTACAAGGAAACCAACCATTAAGCAATTTTTTTTATCATATACATGTAGAGAAACACGTTGAACTCATGATCGGCCAACAATAGAACTATACACGAAAGGGAGACATTCAAGTTTAAACATACTAGCTACTACTTTCCGCTGATTATTTGGCTAAGATGCAGAGTTAAAACAAGATATACCTTTTGCACTGTCACCAAAACTGGAAACCATAATTGCAAATTTGAAAATGAAATGCTGTATATACGAAACCATTTAACTAATAAGAATTCCGATATGACAAATTTTAGCTGGTGAAAAATATCGTACGGCCAATCTAAAGCCTATACGTGTCGTCCGGTGACATACGAATTTTATGTCACCTGTCTACCGCACGTATATCTCTGTATGTATATAACAATATTTCATATTCTGTTCCGTATCATTCAGTAATTATTTAGCGTATAATATATGAAATTGCAAATAAAAAACAACAATTGTGTCGTACTTGTCTCGCACTTTTCTCCGTAATAATCGATAGTACATATGCATGAAAAGCCGTCTTTTGTTTCAATGCAGCTGCCGCCATTTTCACATGGATTAGGTTTGCAGGAACCACCAGGACTGACTTCTACACAAGTAAAAATAAATTAACCTTGTTTAAAAATATAGTACATGTACGAAACTTTTATCTGCTGTGAACAAAATTTCAACATAGAAGTATAACTGACAAGGGGAAGGACTTCTTTTCGGTATAGAAGTCCTATAGTATGGAACCAACTCGACAATAGTATTGAGATAATAGCTAAAACCACATTCATAGATAAACTGAGGAACAGCGTAAACTTCGATAGCAAAAGTTTCTCCGAAAAAGCAGCAGTAAATAATAAAAAGAACACTACAGATTTTATATATCATTCAATGGAAAATATCTTTCTTTTTATTTTTTTCAATTTGTAAATTAGTTCAATTTTGCAGGTCCAGATCAGCTTTTCAGTTGACAAACTTGGTCAACCTACTTTACCAAATACATTATGCATAAATGAATGAATGAATGAAACGGCGAGAAGCTAAAGAAGGTGCATGTGTGGTCTTATTTTGCATCTACTTTCAAAAAGGGGCTTACTAGAGGCTGAGTTCTTGATCGATACGGCAGGCCTAGTACGGAAATTACATTGTACACGATTAGGTTCAAATTTCAAAAGATATTATACTGGTTTACGAAATAGGAATAATAAACGCGTTTAAACACAATCATACTGTACAAGTTGGCACAAGTGTTCCGTCGAGGTTGACTTAATATCTTGTAAGTTTAAGATACCCCTTTTTACTCAAAGATACTCCTTAGGAGTATTTGTGAGTCATTGGTATCACTCTATTTCGATTAGCGAATTGTTTTGCGTTCTAATGGCCTCCAGCCAGCTTTGCAAGCCTAAAAACGTTCAGAAGGTTAAATGGTGCATCGTCACAAATTTGTGTCCCATTAAAATATTAAGGTGATTTTGTACACTTTCTGTCTACGTTTAATAAAGTAAGACAGTTTTACCTTTACCGTTCTCAATCAGTATGTGTTTGAAAGTATTGTACCGTTTCTGCGAACTACACAGTTTCGTGGTTCACCGTTTCATAATGCAGTTCCTCCGTTTTTGCCGTTTCTACTGTATATGCATTTGCGACGCTAAGAGAAGGGGCGGGAACGAAAGCAAGTGCCCCCCCCCCAACCTATTTTCTCCTCTATTTTTCCACCTTCCCTAACGGAAAAGTCTGTGCAAATGATTACAGTAAAAATAAACATATATTTTTCCTAATAAATAAAATAAAGAGCAGCAGGGTAAAAATATGGCCGTGACTTCTAAGTGGTTGTTTCATCGTAATTTAAACTAGCAAAGCCGATAATGAAAAATTTCAAATTACTCGTTTTCAAACTAAAATTAACACCCTGCATGCATTCTCGTTGTAAGATTTCTACTTGAACAAAGTAAAAATGAAGTACTTGTCTCTACTTGAGCAAAATTGAGTGAAGTTCAGAGAGAATGAGTGCTGCTGCTGTTGAAAAACTCTTTAAATTTGGAAGTTGAGTTCAATAAATCCCTCCCTCTCCCTTAAAGACTAGTTTGCCCCTGAAATGCCCCCCCCCCAAAAATTTTGAAGCCACTGCTGTGTATATGTTCCGTTCTAAGCATATTTTAGTACTATGTGTTATTTGTTTTATATTTGTTTGAAAATGATTGACGCTTGCAGAATCTAGCTATTTAAAATCAAAGTCCCGTTAAATTGTAATCTATTAATGGACATCATGCATTCCCTTCGCTTTGTCCATTGCTTCTTTGTGATCCGCGAGTCGTTCGATTACCGCTACTTACCCTCGCATGTTTCACCCTGGTAGTCTCCAGTACATTCACACGAAAATTTGTCACCTTCATTCGTGCAGACCCCATCGTTCTTGCACGGACTTGAATCGCATGGCTTCGGTTTCGGTGCTATGAAGTTCAAAACAATAAAATAATGTTAAGTAATAAAAGGATTGCTGCTTGTCGGTGTTACCAAAATTTTTGTCGTGAATATGTTATACGTGAAGTAAATACTGAAAGATATTGCTTTGAAGACAACAACACTGCTAAGCAGGAAATCAATCATTTTTAATTTCAAGCTTTTCTTATTAGTCATTTAAAATTGGTAACGTATAGTGACGTTTGGTTGCAAAATTTTGTAAACGGTGGAACACCACTTTCGGCTTCAATGAAGTGGTCGGTTTGCACATGTAATAAAAGAAGGAAATGAGCAAATTCGCGAGACTGCGTTCTCCGTATTCTTAAACATTTTGGAACAAAACTTTGTAGCTCCATGTTAACAGAATGCTTTTCGGTTTCTTGAGACGTTCTCTGGTTGAAAATATTTATTGTTAATTGTTTTTCAACCAGAGAACGTCTCAAGAAACTAATATGCTCAATCCTGGTCGCAACTCTACTATTTTTAAATATAATGGTAGTGGTTCTTGCCTCGATCTAACTGGAAACATTCACTTAGAAAGTAAACTGTCTAGACATCCCACCGGTTTACCTTCACAAGTTTTGCCTTGCCATTCTCCTACACATTTACAAACAAATGAATCCCCCACTTCGCTACAAACTCCCTGGTTCTTGCATGGAAATGATTCGCAAGGGCCTGCAACAACAAGTAAAAAATCACAATAAATGATGAACATTAGTAAACCTCAAATATACAGAATCACCTTTAGAAATATTATTTAAAAAAATCACTTCATATTTATGCATTCCGTCACTGCTTAGACCTGAAAACTGACTCCTAACCTTTGCTTCCACATTTTCTGTCGTCAACACATGCCATAGAACCAGCATTACAAGTACTAAACCAAGGAGACAAAACAAATAAGATGCACATCACGGACAAAAAAAGTTCCTTTTTACTAGGTTGTTTGCAATCACGTAGTTTCAAGATTTTTGCTGCCGAAAAAAATACAGTTCATTAAAAAATTGCGTTAAAACACTTTTCAGTTCAGTTTGAGAATAGTTCACGACGAAATAGTTCAACTAGCTTTCAATTTATTGCACCATAATCTGCTGAAAAGGAAAAAAACTGTCGGCCAAGCTATACTTTTGCCTGTCACTCTAAAGGCTAGTTTCCACTAACGTAAATTCTTCTCGGGATTCGACCGGACAGGAAAATTTCCTTTGTGTTAAAGCCTTTAATTCAGGTTGAGAGACCCTGTGACAAAGAAAGCTTTCCAATCCGTTCCGATCCTGAGGAGAATTTTTATTAAGTGAAAACTGGCATTAACGAAAGTGACTAGATTGCAAGACGCATATCGCTCGTGAAAACTAAATATTCATTTTACCATGTTTTACAGTTTCCAACGGTGATACTCTCGCCGGGCTGGTATATCTGTCTTTGGAATCGGCAAGTGCATTCTGTTACAGCTACACAACGACGGTTGTCGTCAAGAACTTGCCCTTTAGGACATCTACATCCCGCAGTACATTCTTCGTTACATTTAATCTTCCTGGACAAATCACGGCAAGTTTTCGCACAAGATGAACCACATTCCGTAAATATCTCGCCTTTGTTCTTACACGTTTGCTCTGAAAAAATCCCGGTGTTGAAATCAATAGTAGAGAGTTTGGCATTCCGACGGCAGATAACGACGGCAACGTCTACGACCACGTAAGGGCTTGGGGCGAAAGTTATTGACGATTTCGACAGAATGGCGATTTACCTCAAAGGACGTTGAAGGGAAAACGGTAACTTACGCATGTGCTCTTAATTATTCATGTTAATGGTGAATAATCATGCAAAATAAATTCATGCATACTTTGCCATCGTGCTCTGCGGTCGCGTTCCCACACAGTACAATAAATAGAAAGGATATATAAAAACGAATTTTAAATATGCGCAAAAAATCAGTATATGCACTTTCAAAATTTTGTCTTCTGCAAACACTCAGATATAATTTTCTGCCTACGTTTTTCATGTGCAACACTGGAAGATAAAGTCGGGCCCACATTAAAGCGATGGCCACTTAATATAAAAATGCTATGAATTTTAAAAACTGCAAAGATGTGTGAAATGTAAATTGACAAGCGGAAAATATATTTGAAGCAAGTAAAAAAAATGGAGCAATATTGGCTTAATTTCTGGCTGTGGTTTTGTAGCACAACTACAAAAAAACTTGTGGGAGAGCGGGTCTGAATTCCTGCCGCTACTTGGGCGTACTGTTTCGAGTTTTCGGTGTATGAATCTTCCTTTTCTTTGCCCAGGTTTTAAGGATAAAAATACCGAAAAATGAAAACAAATCTTTACTAGTACGCTTACCACATTGCTTTAAAGGTTCAAACAAAGTGGTCCCCTTAAACCGCCAATCAATGACTGTTCCGTAAGCAGCACACCGCTTGCTATATGTTGCAAAAGCAGCGCAAACACACGCCATAGGATCTTTACATCGACACGCATCGTATTTGCAATTATTGATCAACGTCGCTGCATCCACCAGTTTGCTACATGGGAAAAATGGAGATGATGGCGCGTTCATCAAATGACATTTGTTGATAATCGATTCAGTGACGGGAGTTGGCGTGCACTCGAGATCTTTTGGTGGAGGAGCACAATTTCGGCTATAGCGATTATCGTTGCCTGGTACACCATCATTGTTTCCACATAACGAAGTGGGACAGATCTTTCCTTTAAATCTTCCAGATACCGTTACTCTGATATTCATGCTAAAGTCCCATTGAACGGTCAAACCAAAATCTGTTGTCAGTGTTAGCGATCTGACACTAGGGTTAATTATCTGGAATCCTTTGAAAGAAAAGATGAAGACTTTGTTAAACTCGATAATGAAGAATGTCGTCCATAAGATATTCATACCGTGCAAGATAAAAAAGATCGTAGCAAATGAAACGATTCACAAGCGACTTTAACTCACGCATTGACTGGTAATGTGCCATATATTTTCCCTGACGAACGCGAGACGATTTTTTTTTCAGTCAAGTCAAAATAAAGAACCTGTCTAAGGGTGATTCAGAAAGAACAATAAAGTCCGCGTTATTACAGCTTGAAAGAGCGTCCTAAAATAAGTAAAGGTTCAAAACTTGGCCGCGAAATACTATAAAATACACTAAATACAACCCTTCGAAGTTTGTAAATTATGTCCATTTTAGTATTTTCCGGGACACAATAACCACTATTGGGCAAAAAGCTGGTAAAAGTTCCGCACATTATGTAACAATATACACAAAAATTGCACACTAAACAGAGCTGTATACTCCGCGTTTTGCAATGTTTCGCAACCAAGTTTTACAGTTTTTTCGCAAGTCAATATGGGCGGTTTTGATTTAACAACAGCTTTCGTTTTTCTTGTACAGATCAAAACTCAGTCGATAACTAGAATCATTCATTTCTCTTGTTAACTCATTGAGTGACAGTGCGACTCAATGCATCCTGTATATTTTTCTCTGTAAAACGCCAGCTAATGCTTATTGAAGTTCTCACACTACCCTCGGACTTCTTTTGCTGATCCATTGCCAAATGCTTATATATTTTTTAAGGTCAGATTCTTGCTAGTTAAATGCTTGTCTAACGTTTCTCCCAATTTTCCTTGTAAACCCGTTCAGTGGATGGCAATCCATGTCATCCCAAAGCACAGAAGAAAGATCCATACAGAGGGGTCACTTACGTATGAAGCTTTGAAGCTTGTCCCCGCAAATATCGCATTACGCACGTTGGCCGCCATTTTCCTAGCAAGTCAATGGCATTTTCTGACCAATAAACACGCTGTATAGCTCGCTTCTCCGCCTCCTGGCAAGAAAACTGCATGGTTTTGCATAAAAAACCGAGGACACGTTGCACGATTGAGCGGCCATTCTGTTACTGATCTTTATTCTGTGCCCAAAGTGTTCTACGCCAAATGCCAAGTGATTTTACTGCCAAGTTAAAATTTTTGCTTCTTAACAAATAATCGCAGGCTAATGCACGCCGGACTACAAGAATATCCAACATAAAGTTTGAACTTGAATTTTTAGACGATGCAAAGTTTACGAATTATTTTCGTCAGGCAAAAAGGTATTCGCGTGGAAATCATCACTGATTTGCAAGATTTAGAAGACTTACCTGGACGAATGATAGGAAATGAGGTCATCCTCACCCTGTTGATTATGACAGATCGTGGTGCTCTGCTGAAGAAGATGGAGTACCCAGCGATGTAGACCTTCACTGACTCTGTGCATGATGCACCACCACATCTCACGTTCTTTGTACGCACAGTAAACAACGGTTTTCCACTGCTGCAATCTTTGGCGAAATCATATTCACATGTGCCCATAAAGTCAAATTTCAGTCCGTCAAATGACGAGTAGTGTGGATCACCCGAAGCATAGCAGATAGCTAAAAAATAGAGAAAATTTTTAAATATGCAATTTGAGCAGAGCGTATGTTTCTTGACTGGAAACTTGGGACAGCACAAACTTTCATTTTAAATACAAATCTTGTTACAACGTCATTATTTACTCATGAAACAAAATCAAAAGAATTTAACATTGAATCCAGTATCTTGATAGAGAAGAGAAATTTCCTGCACTCGCTTTTAAACTATTGGTAACTGAAATAATTTGAAAGTGATAGAATCTCAAAGTTAATTTAAAAACTCATTAATAAATCCCAAGGAAGCACAAAAAGAAAATTACCAAAGAGAAAGTATTGTTATCGACGTATACAACGTTGATTTTTAAAATATGTCCACTAGGATACTCACGAGAACGGTCGTTTCTAAGGCTATTTAAAACCCGTGCAGTTTGTCTTATATCACATATAAAACACTTGGCTTCGGCCTATGTTGATATCTGAATAAACACTTCTGATTGCGCTTTAAATAGTGCAAAATTGATGGTTTGTAAAAGCCAGTTTAAAAGCTCAACGTCGGACTTCACCAGGATTTCAAACTTTTTTGAGCCTTAAAAAGGTTCGTGTATTGATATTGCTTCCGGACTTCGATACAACGGTAAAGTCCTCCGTCTCATGTTTGAACTATTAAAGACTTTACGATCCGCGACGCGACAACTACAACACTCTCTGTAAACAAGGAAATATTCCGTAAAAAACAACCAAAGAAATAATTTGGAATCCTAGAGACATTCTAGACTGTGTCACACAACGTCAACACGACGCCAAAGCAAAGCTGTTTCATAGGTTCAGAGCAAAAATACGAAACCTTGCTGCTCGTCGGAAGAATTAGGTAAATTCAGTCCCACAGCAAAACCACACTGTTTTTCTAAAGCGTGGCTATCTGTTTTTGCAGGGGCCAATTGTTCGAAAGTTGAATAGCGCTATCCATTGGATAGTGAATTTTTCAACGTTGATAAAATAGGACAAAAATGCCAAAACTTCCATTTTGGCCTACGATATAAATATTAGAGACTCTGATCTATCGACATCAGTCGTAATTTTACGATCAATGGAAAATTGCAGGAAGGCCAGAAAAAATTACTATCCAGTGGATAGCGCTATTCACCTTTCGAACAACCGGCCCCTGGTGATAAAAAAGTATCAAGTATTGATTAAAGCAATAAAATTCCTTTGCGTTCATTCCTTGGTTGAAATTGAGAACTCATCGTCGCTTTCACTGCGTAGTAGATAGTAAACTCGATATTACATAAACAATCGCATGCTGCTTACATTGCCCATATTCACAATGTACTCCACCAAACTGGGGTAAGCATCGACAAGCGTAATTGTTCCCTATTGCCACACATTTGCCATTGTTTCGACATCTGTTTGATTTGCACGGGTTTGGCAGTTCTGAAAAAGTAGATATTATATCAACAAAAATGCAACAATGTGGCAATATCAAGGTCAGGGATTGTGAGTATATATAACAGTAAGTAACTAAAAATATTTATATTAATGCCAGGGATTTTACATGTTTAGAATATTTGAGTTATCCAAAGTGCCTCTAGTAAGATGTGGGATTGCAAAAACTTAAAATATTTGGGTCATTCAAATTGTCTAAATTAAATATTATAGATTACGGATATAACACCTAAGTGGTTTAAAGTATCGACATTAAGATCAGGGACACTAAGTAATTCACAACATATGCATCATTTGAAATGTCCATAATATCAAAGTCAGTCATGCAACGTGTCTCCACGAAGGTCAGGTGTTGTGCGTTTTTGCAACTTTCGAGTTATTTGAAGTGCCCACAAATCAATATCTAGGGACTGAGTAGTAACACATCTTGTACTTTTCATTACCTGTTTCGCATCTTAATCCAATAAAGTAGGGTCGACATTTGCAAGAGAAAGTCTTTCCTACGTTTGTACATACGCCATTGCCGTTGCAAGGTTTCGAATCGCACGGCTCTGGTTCTAAAACGGGAAAGTTAACAAAGTTATTTGCAATTATTATATGGCTGACGTCAGTTCCTGTCAAATCTCGCGTTGTGATCTACCTTTTCCGAGCAAAGCAAAACACATATGCCACAACAAGAAACTATTACCATAAAGGAGTCAAATAAGAAGCACGTTGAGTTGTATGTGAAACTCAAAAGACACAAGTCTGTCACAGTCAGAATTTTTACTAATAACTCATCATTTCATGGATGCTTGATTTTGGCTTACTCCATCATTTCAAACCTTCTTCGAAGTTTCGAGAGCTTTTTAAATTTTACGTGGTGTTTAGTTTTATAGTTCTTGTTGTCGGAGCGGTCCGCATCGCGTGATATGGACCTCCCACTTATTAATCAATCAAAAGGTTCCGTCGAAGTTACGGAGCTAAGTTATGGACTGCATAAAAAACAGTAACCTGCAGACAATTAAATTATCTGCATGCACATAATTCAATTATCTGTAGGTTGGGCCCGCGATTGGCGATACTGCAGATTGTTTTTTGTAAAAACAGTTAAAAATTCAAAACAAGAAACCAAAGTCAATATGGATGAGTAGTTTTTAAGTCTATTTGAACACGCAATGTATAATAAAACAATTTTTGAATTTGGTTTTTGTGATATGCAGATTTATCAAGGTCAAAGTAAGTGTTATCTTCCAAGCCGTAGGCTAGGCTGATAACACTTACCTTAACCTTGATAATTCTGCATATCACCAAAGCCTCGTCCAATAATTGTTTAATGTCTTGCCACCAACAGGACATTGATGATTATGTGTAGGTGGTGTATGTTTTCTTGCTATTTTGTTCTCAAAAACTTATTATTAAAGTAGTGATTTTGTCAATAAATGGTTTCAAGCGTTTCTTGTAAGCTTTTGTTGTGTACTTATTTTGTGAACGCTTGTCTTCAAAATAATAACATTGTAATAACGTTAAACTTGTTTACGTCTGTGGCTTTATCAATAAATGTCTCCGTACAAACTTCTCAAAAAGGCTCTGAGTTTTTATTGAATTGCAGCAATGCATAATAAAACAATTATTGAATTCGGTTTTCGCATGATATGGAGAATTTTCAAGCCACAGTTTGCATTGTCCACCTCCGTTTCTCGATATCATGCTAAACCTCATGCAACAATTGATAAATAATTGATAATTATTTGTAAGCACAAAAACAGACAAACAATTATTACGAAGTCCATGAACTTAGCATGTAAAAGCTTTTTAAGCTTATCTAAAGTTTTCTAAACAGTAATAAAAATGAAATCAGTTATAAAATGCCAAAGTTTTATTTTCTTCGATTGGTTTTGTAGGTTTTCCTTTGTTTGTTTAAATACACTCTGTTTTTTTTTAGGAATATCTACTCATTGCACAGGCTCAAGTTTCAGATAATTCAATTATCCGGTATTAGATAATTAAATTATCTGCTAGCAGTTAAATTAAAGTTTCTGCTGGTTGTGTGGTTGCCAGATTTAACTGCACGCTAATATCAAGACGCATATAGTTACTAAAATGTATAATAATGACAATTCGCATACATACGTCGATAACAGCCATAAACTTCAACTCTCATGGATATACGAACTTGCCAGCTTTGAGGATGAAATCGGATATACTGTGCCTTTATTGCTGGTGAGATGATGTTTTTCACAATCGTGCTTCGGTCTTTATTCCCCGTGAATAGCTGTAAAACAAACAGTATTAACTTGAACAAGCATCTAAGTTTGTTTTTGTAATACATCAGTTTCCTGTTTCGTCATCGGCACTAGGTTAACGTCTAAGTCTTTATCAATCTAAAAACTAGGCACTGAAACAGTGCACGTAAGGATTTGCGGTTTAAGACAGAAATGATGAGAAATCACGCTTTCGTAAAACAATAAAGTATAAAACGAACGAAAAGACGAACAAAAATCCAACAGAATCCGTTATGATTTCATCCATATTAACTGGTAAAACCAACTATCGAAACTTCAGAACCATTACCTGAACATTTAGCGTATTTATATTTTTCAATAATAATAAAATCGTCGAAGACATTTTAACGTTTTGAAAATGCAAAATGTACACTTCGTGATTTAGGAACAACGCACAATATTTTATGCTGCTCGCTATAATATTGCTTTGTTTCCGCTTCAAGGAATCTCATTTTTTGAGATTTCAATGAGTGAAAAGCGAAGATATGTTTACGTATGGAAACACCACCTATAAAGTCAAAACTTAATAACTCCGCTCCTTAGTTCAGCGAATTTGTCCTTTAGGACCTTTTGTAATCGTATTTCCAGCATAAAACAGGCATGCAGTCCTTTTTCTAACTCTGAATAATTGACAAAGACTTTAGTCTTTCCTATATTTTACTAAAATAAGCGATCATTTGCGTGGAAAGATCG
>JAOBYK010548004.1:0-12168 GCA_025434845.1 Phenganax subtilis
GAAAAGGGGGGAGCGGGGGGAGGGGTTTTGTGAGTTTTTTTGTAATTATTAATGTCTGTCCCAACAATTTTGAAAAACATTGTAGATTGACAATATGGATATTTCAGCTCATTTTATCGTAGAATTTTACCAGGATCGAACGTAAACGAAATTTACGATAATATGGTTCGGAAAATTTTAGATGTGTTTGTAGAAGAAAGGAAAAAAGACTCTGAATGGGAGCTTAATAAAATAGAAGAACTTCAAATTCATGTTGTGAAATATGATCCTCTAAAAGGCTCTTCTTACATTCCAACACTCGATTAGTTGGCAAATAAAAAGGCAATTATTAATCCAAAGAATGACTTTAATGATGACCAACAATGTTTTAAGTGAGCTGTTACTCTAGCAACATCGACAAACTCAGGAGAAAAAAAATCGTAATAGAATTACAGATAAATCAACACAAAATTCAGAAACTCTAAATTGGATGGGTATAAGATTTCCAACACCAGTTGAGGACATTAATAAATTTGAGAAAAGAAATAACATGAAAATAAATTTATTTGGATATAAAGAAAAAGATGGTGTATATCCCATGGGTACTAATATACATGATGATCCAAGCATTATACTCTTGTTTTTAAATGAAAAACATTACGTATTTATTACTAATTTTTCTAGATTAACCGGATCATTATTAACAAAAAATAGGATTAAACATTATGTCTGTGACTTTTGTTTACAACATTTTTATACAGAAGATAGATTAAATGAACACAAAGACTATTGCAGAAAACATGTTCCCACAAAAACAGTTTGTCCAAAACCTAGCACCTTGGCCAGTTTTAAAAATCATTCTAGAAAAATAATGACTCCGTTTGTTACGTACGCAGATTTGGAAAGTATTACAATGCCTATAGACAAAAAATTAGGTCAAGGTACTACGCAATATCAACAACATATTCCTAGCGGGTTCGGCTATTCGGTAAAATGCTTTGATGACAAAACTTATGAACCAAAAAATATCCAGCACACAAAAACTTCCTCAGAAAAAGTATTCGTGAAAAATTCGAGGCAGAACTTTGGGAAATTTATAGCAAGTATTATAAGCATCCAAAGAAAATAATCCTAACAGAACTAGATAAACAAGATTTTTGCTGACTCAGCAATTTGTCATATTTGTGATAAACCTTTAGAACAAACAGATAAAGTTATGGATCATTGTAACTTTACTGCAAAATACAGAGGTGCAACTCATAATAACTGTAATTTACAATTCAGGAACTTGAAAATTATGCCAGTTGTGATGCGTAATTTACAAGGCTATGATTCCCATCTGTTAATTATAGCTTTATACCTAACTCCAGGAAAAGTTACCTGTATTCCAATATCAGGAGAAAAATATTTAAGTATTGCAAAATATGTTCCAGTAGACTGAACAGAAAAAAGAGGCCTGGTTACAATGCAATTAAGATTTATAGACTCATTCAAGTTTATGAGTTCTAGTTTATACTCTTTAGTAAACAATCTAACACAAGAAGGTCTACAAGACTCACATTGTCTGAAAAGATATTTTCCAGATCACGTAGAACTCTTGTCTACAAACGGGGTTTTCCCCTATGATTACATGGATAGTTTTGAAAATCTCAACAAGACAAGTTTACCTCCAAAAGAAGCTTTTTACTCAAAACTTAATGGTGAAAATATTTCAGATAAAGACTATTCTTTTGCTCAAAAATTTTGGTCAAATTTTAAAAATGACTAAAATGCAAGACTACCACGACTTGTATCTAAAAACAGATGTTTTACTTTTAGCAGACGTTTTTGAACAATTTCGAAAAGTGTGTGTTGAAAATTGTAAATTAGATCTTGCCTGGTATTTTACAGCCCCAAGTTTAGCTTGGGATGCCTGTTTAATATTAACAAAAGTAAAATTAGAACTTATTTCTGATAAGAATATGTATCTTATGATTGAAGAAGGAATCCGCGGAGGTGTATCTATGATTACAAATCAGCACGTCAAAACAAATAATAAATATTTAGATTTTTATGATCCAGCTATTCACAGTATTTATGTAGTTTATTTAGACGCCAATAATCTTTATGGATGGGCTATGATGTTTCCACTTTCTATTCACCGATTTAAATGGATGGAAAATCAAGAACTTGAAAATTGGCAAAATTTTCCTGAAGGCCAAGGTTGTATTTTAGAGGTAGACCTTGAATATCCAGAATAACTTCATGATTTTCACAATGATTATCCTCTTGCTCCTGAGAAAATAAACACTAAAATGGATGACTTCACAACAGAAAAACTTGTTCCTAATTTAAATCATAAAACAAAATACGTAGTACATAATTTAGCTCTGAAAAAGTATCTTGAGCTGGGACTAACTATTATAAAAAATTTAAAAAGGAATAAAATTTTTTGAGTCAGTGTGGTTGAAAACTTATATTGAAATGAATACAATATTTAGAGCTGCTTCAAAGAATAAATTTCAAAAAGATTTCTTCAAACTGATGAGTATTTCTGTATTTGGGAAAACAGTGGAGAATGTTAGAAAAGGAGCCAATGCAGAACTTGTAAGCGGAGAAAAAAGAGTAAGAAAATTAACGATTAAACTTGAGTTTAAGAGGTTTACAAAATTTAATTAAAACCTAGTTGCAATTCATAATTTCAAGTAGGAAGTATAATTAAACAAACCCATTTACGTAGGCATGAGTATTTTAGATATTTCCAAAACTTTAATCTACGAATTTCATTATAATTATATAAAGCCAAAATGTGGTGACTCAGCAAAACTTGGTTTCACAGACACAGATTCTTTACTTTATGAAATTCAAACCAAAGAATTTTACATAGACATTTCTCCAGATCTTGAAAAATAGTTTGATACTTCTGAAATAATAACAGACAATCCTTACATCAAAAAGGGGTTAGACAAAAAAGTACCTGGACTTTTCAAAGATAAGTGCGGCGGTACTCAACTTACAGAATTTGTAGGATTTAGACCAAAATTATATTCTTATCTAAAAGAAAACTCTTCTGAAGTTAAAAAATGTAAAGGTCTAAAAAATCGGTTATCTACAAAACTCTAAGATTAGAAAAGTATAGAGACAGTCTTTACAGCGGCTTACCTGCTACTAGAAACATGAATGTGATAAGAAGTAGAAAACATGATATATTCACAGAGTCTGTGAATAAAATTGGCCTAAATGCAAATGATGATAAAAGATACATTCTTCCAGATAAAAATAATACCTTGGCTCTTGCACATTACAAGTTAAAAAACTAAAAAAAAACCTGTGTAACTTTATATCAAGTTACACATATAACCTTGCCTGGACCTGTTTTTGCTGACTAAGCAATGTCAGCCTTGTACACGTCGCCCTGAATATTCAACTCTATTTTTTTGTCATAAGCTAGTTTAATAGCTCTTGAACTAACCCCAAAAAATTCGCCGACCTTTTTGATGCTTGGAAAAACTTCGATCCATCCAGAATTAACATGAGTCATTCTTGTTTCTTTAGGTTTTGTCATTATTTATTTTATAATATAAGCAATAGTTTTTCCTCGTACCCAATTTCCTGCGAGACCTATAACTCCAAAAGCAACGTGTTGATATTCCTGCATTTCTTTTGAGGGTCTACAAAAGTCATCCAAAACAGGCTGTCTCAGAAAATTGAAGTCTGTTTTTTTGAGTTTTTTTAGAGCTTCATTTGTAGAACTCAAATCGTCATTAGCATCTGAAAGTTCTTGGCGTAACCTAATAATTTTATCCTTCCTAGCTGTTTCTTTCTCAACCCACTCTTCTTTTTGAAAGGCTAGTTTTTCCAAAGCCAAGCTGTGTCTTTATATATCTGCTTGATAACCAGAATGATTAAGTTTACTGAATAAAAATCCTGCACCGGCAAAAGCAAATGCATTAAAAGTTCCTCTAGCTACTACTGACGTCATTTATTTGTCTATTTTTTCTGGAATAATTTTCTTGTTGTTAATATATTTCACCAAAATTGATCCAATCATCGCAGCTCCAGCAAGTTTTAAAGTTCCATTGACATTTTGGGGAGTCTCCAAAGGTTCTCCAAAAACTTTTTTACTTACCATGGAAACTCCTACAACCGACAAAGTTAAGACAGCTGCGTTGTAAATTTGATTCACAAGTTTAGTTTCTGAAGTACTCATTTATTTAGCAACTTTTTAAAAATTATGCTTTAGTCAAAAGTGTCTAAAACTGTTTGAATTTCTGGTATTTCAAGAATAGGACTAAGCGGTTTGTCTAACTTTTTGGGTTTACGATTCATGTAACCAAATATTCCAAATCCAAGTATGTTAATTACACCAACGATGGGGAAAACCCCATAAGACATGTTTGAACTTGTTTGACTCTCAAGTTCTTCTTGATGTTTCTTTTTTGCTTCTTTAGCTTGACGAGACAATTCAGCTAATTTTTTCCCGACTTCTATCTTCTTAGGATTGTTGACTTTGTTTTGCGTAGTAACTATTTTAGACTGATACAAAACATGACAACATTTTCAATGTCATAAAATTTATCCTCAAGATAAAATGAAACACCTATAGGCGCAGATTGATAACCTCCAATCCTTGCCATATTTTTACTAGTTATGTTTACTGGTTGTTTTTTTTTATCAGCAGCTTCTTCTTGATTAATTTTTTTTCATCCATGCAGTAGTTCCATATGAAACAGTGATGTTTCTAATAACAGCATCATTATCAAACGTATGATTTGACAAAGTTATTTTTGTCTTGTCATTAATATTCCATAAATAAATTGATGTAGCTGGATATCTACTATTAAGTGTTCTTGGAATCCGTGTTAAACCTACACATCCATTTAAATTCTCATAAGAGAAGTTGTATAAGTATGTTTTTGTACATGAATTTGTCTTTGGTGTGTAGCCATAATTCAAAGTCATTTATTTAATGTAATTAGTTTCTAAACAAATTCTCAAAATTGTCTCATTTTTACAGTCTGTTGGCGGATTACATTGTTTAGGCTTAACAAACAATAACACAATCTCACTAGGATCACTTACATAATCAACGAGGTTAAATGACTTGTTTATATCAAATACATGATTTCCATTAGGCTTTCGAAAATAATTTTTATTATCATTGCCTTTGACCACTCCACGATAGTTTCCAAACATATAAAATGGATTTCCAAGACTAAACTTCTGCTTGAATTTGTCTTTTTTTTTGACAACTACCAACTTGTAGTGGATTTTAAAGTCACCATGTAAAGTACTATCCATATGAATGGTATGAGATTGAATAATTAACTTGGTACTTTTGTTACATGCATTTTTAACAAAAGGAATACTCATTGGAATTCCATTGAGTAACCTAGCAGGTCCAGACCACGACGATGATATTCAATTAAAAACCAAATCGAAGTATAGTTTTTCTATTGTTTGTTTTTGCTGAAAACCATAATTTAAAGTCATTTATTTTATAAAATAAATTTTGCAATAACTAAACCAAATATCAACATTACACCCGCAGCTGTCAAGTGGTCTGGTTTTTGCGTAACAACTGAAGTTTTTTGCGGAACAACTTGTTTGGTTGTTTAAAATCTTGTTTTGGTTGTGCAACAACTTGTTTTGGTTGCATAAGGTTAAGTTTTTCATTTTTACAAAATTTCATACTCGTTGTAGCCGTAGTTAAAATGTTGTTAAATCCTTCTGTAGGTTTATCTAGAATAATTAAGTCTGACGGAATCAAAATTAACGCAGGGCTATTTACCATATTTAAAATAACATTTATATCTTAAATAGCTCGTCTCATATTACTTATTGCTACGGTTGGATCGTCCTGAACTGCAGTGTCTTGAACAAGTTTTTTAAACACATCTTGAGTCTGCAAACTTTTTGCACCCTTGTTTACCATAGCCCATCTTGTCTTGACTTGTGCTTCAGGAACAGCGTAAACAAAACTTTCTATAGCTTGTTGTAAAAGTTTTTGACCAGTTTCAGTAAGTCCATCAGAAGTTTGTTTTAGGAATAGTTTCCAGTCCTATGATTCTGACTTGGTTATAATCTTATCAATATACTCGTAAGCAATCCCTAAAATACCCATCGTTCTGTTATGTTTTGGAAACAAGTATTGATATTTTCTTATTTTTGATCTGTCATGTTTTTCTAAGAATCTAGATATTGCCTCTCTGGTGTGTCCTAATTTGTATTTCCAAATCTTTTTTGTATGAATACTCTTCTGTATCAGTTTTATATCAGAATCGGTGACGTAAGCACTAAACTTGTCAGGGTATCTCTAGAACCTCTTTATATGATGATAAAAATAATGCTTTGCAATACTTGAAATAATTTTAGGTTGGTCTGGTTTAAGTGCTAAAGACTCATTCCACATTCATACCATAAAACATAAGCAGCAACTAAGCTTGTAAAATAAGAATCTTCAAGGTAGGTAAATTTTGACTTGGTGATGTAATCATTGGGATTTTCTCATTTTATACTGAGTGTTTCAAGACTTTTCTGAAACTATCATTTTCGTTCACAAAAATGTCAAAATTTTCAAAGTCTACTGAAGAACGGCCAGAAAGTGTTAATGCAGTAATTGTTCCTCGATTGTTCCAAATTCTAAGAGTCCAAAATAAGGACCAAAAGTATTTATCTTTGAAAAGCTCCAGAGTAATGTCTGTTCCAAAATCTTTTGTGACGTCATAATCTATACTAGTGTCAAGAAGTTTCAAACTTTCATGATCAATGACGACATTAAATTCAAACTTAGACAAGCCAGCGTTGGGGTACTTTTTGGTAAAGTCATTCTTCAGTTTTTGTTTTTGTTTTGCATAAAGATCCATTGTTTTAGAAACGTTTTGACTACATAGAGCTTTAAAATATTTTTCTTTATTCATTTATTTATATAAATAAATGAATAAACTAACTGTATTTCTTGACAATAATCATAAAGAACTTCACATAGACAAAAGAATTGAGACGACCTCAGATTCTAAATTGTTTCTCAAGTCAGCTTCAATATTCTGGAATTACAGAAATCTAATACCTCGAGAAAATAACTTTTTTGTCAAAAATGATGCAACACCTTTACTTCCTGTGGGCTACCTTACCTTTGATGACATTCAAAAAGAATTAAAAGAGCAAAATATTCCCCTAGAGAAACTTCCGTACACAAACAAATGCAAGTTACACTGTTCTGTTAGTTTAAACCTTAAGAATTTTGGACTTTTGTTGGGCTTTTCAAAAGATAAGAAAATTCCTCATAGAAATTGGACCGTATCAGAAAATGAGTGAGTCGTAAACCTTGGACTTCGTTCTGTCAGTATTTGTTGTGATGCTGTGAATAAATCTTTGAATTTTGACACAGAAGGAAAAACCAAGTTCAGCTTTTGTGACTTTACCTATGACCACGACACAAAGGCTTAGTGGTTCTGTGTCTCTTAACAAAGACATTGAACGTGAAGTCTCAGTTTACAATGGAGTTTGGAATAAATGTACTTTTGATGTCAGCACAAATGTCGGTGAAAACATAAACATCGGTTTGGTGTTGTTAGAACTTTATGTAAAATAAATGAATAATTTTTCAAAAGAACAAGAACTGAGAGATTTGTACTATGATCCCAAAACTGGGTATATGTCGCTAGAAAAACTTTATCAAAAGTCTCGTGAACAAGGTCTGAGGATTTCACGAAAACAGATACGCAGTTGGCTTAAAACTCAGGATACTTATACTAGACATAAGCGTATTGTTAAGAGACACAAAACACAACAAACTTATGTTAACCATTTAGCTGACCAAATACAATTCGATTTACTTGTCCTATCCAAGCTTAGATATAAAAATCAAAGTTATAATTACATTCTCACAGGTGTTAACAATGACATATTTTAGTTCAAAATAGATGTCGGCCTCATTGTCACTCTCTTTCAACGTGTCTGCTTTCATTACCTTATTCCTCTTGAGACCTATTAAGGGTCCAAATCTTGTCAAGTTGGTTAAGTCGTTCGACCGAATTTTCGTTTTTTTGTTATGAGAGAGTGCTTCGAGTTCTATGTTGTATCTTGTTTATTGTTTTACCGTGCTTTCAAACAGCGAGGGTTTTTTTTTATTTGACCGTTTTATTTCCTTGGACGAGAAAAAATTTTCGTCTGTTAAGGTTAGGTTTTTATAACTCAAAAAAATTGCAGCCGTTTTAACGAACAAGCAATCACCTGAGTTTACATTTATGTTTCAATCGAGCTGGACCTCTTTATGTTTGTTCTCCATAAACACGGTTAGCTTGTTCATATATTTAGCAAAGATTTCTCACTACATAAATAGATACTTATTGTGAGCAGATGTATGGTAGTAAAGCAAAGGACTTATAGACGCTTGAACCACAGAAGAATGCAAATTGAGAATTTGTAAGCAAGTACCCTCATGCAGTTGTTATAGTATTAAACTCGTAGGAGAAAAATTAAAGTTCTTTATCGAAACATATTATAGAGCAAGACCTTAGCTTAGATACATTATCGAAGAGTACGATTTTTAACCTAATCCAAAGTAAATTAAGTGTTTGAGAATGGACGAGCACTCTTTTAGGTCACCTCTAATCTGAAACCATTTCGGAACGATCCAACGCTTAGTGTTAGAAGACAACTCGAGGCCATATTTTTACAGCTTTGAGATCTACGTCAACGACCACGACTATTTTTAATGTAAGTAGAGTCCTTTTGACTCTAGGAAAAACGTCGATGGTGGACCCATTTTTAATTATATCGAGGACCCTTATTGGGCTAGCTTCCTTACAGTGCACGTTCTCAGGTACAAACTGGTATTAGCGTAGAGCACTTTACACCAGCACAACCAAAAATCATAAGCTCCATAGCTAGATACAATTTTTATTACCACCTGAAGCAATTCCTACATTACCCCCAAAAAATTTGTCACCAAAAGGATAGTGGAAGAGATCTTATTTGTGCTGTTGGTTGTGTGAGAATGGAGCTTGGCTTGATTGACTGAGTCGAGATAAATGAGAAATGAATGCAGATATTTGTTGCTGAATGAATACAAAAGGAAGAGACAAGGAGTACAAGAAGGTAATAATGTTGCGGCAGATCTTGGATACATAAACACTGCAGACGCCATCGTTAGACACCTCAAAAGAAGGAAAAATATAAAATTAGACAACGTCGGATGGTCGTGAAACGCGATGTAACAGCTATTTCTTCTATTAGGATATCATCTTACAAAAGTATGAGCTACCATTACAACAGTGTATTTGTATCTAAGAGTGATTATCTACATATAGAAATTGGTGATGGTGACTTGTCTGGAAATTATTCTAACATTTTGTGTGCATTGCTATATACATAAATAAATGCTGTTGTGGTTCTTGTTAGAATGTTTTATAGAGGAGAAACCCCAAAGAATCTTAATTCCGCTAACTCTCCTACTTTGTTTAGCAAATGGAGCATCTATCTTTCTTTAAACACACTCTCTGCAAGAAAACAAGGACATGGTGGAACAACGATGATGCAGATTTGCAAGTTTACATGTTTATAAGACTGGCATCCATAGCTGAAACTTTTGCATTCATAGTTGTATTCATAGTTGTTTATATTTGGAACTTTGACATTCACTATATGTAACTTGGCATTTATAAGCCTGACTGTCCAGTCAAACCCGACACAATAATTCCTCCAAGGAACCGTCAAGTTGCAAACAACATAAAAAATAGCTAAATATGTAACGTACAGTGTATGTAACTTAACCACAGATGTAAACCGCCGATTGTAATTAGTAAAAGTGCAAAGTTTGGGGGTAATATATTATAAAATAACGACATTACGGAGGTGCAAAGTTTGTACAATTTATACACTTTTCTACGGCGGAAGAAGATTCAACAGCCATTTCCGGATGAGATGGGTATTGTTTAGCTTGCGCCAATGCAGTATAAATATAATTTGTACAAACTTCACCAGACCTTATCGTCCTATTTTACCTTTTGCGCTCAAACTTTACACTTTTATCAATTTTAATGTCCTCTTTCCATCTGTGACGATGGTTTTGCTTAATTTTAAAATTTAGAGATAACTAAATTTGTCTATTCCATGCACGCTCAAAAGAAAATTGCAGTAGGGGGGCATTGCTTAAACTGAATGTCACACTTTCCTCTAAAATTTAATTACACATGTACTACAATGCACCTTTCACCTTTTAGCCGGAATTTCTAAATTATTTTAAACTAGGAGAGTCTTTCTCTAACAGTCTAATAGAGCATCCTAAGTTTGGTATAAAAATAACGGCAAAGTTTGGATGCGAAATGTTGTGCATTTAACCCTTAAATATAGTCATACAAATATTGGACATTTTTCTACTACCGGTAGAAAATCTACACCCCGGGTATAAATTCAGGCGAGAATTCAAATATTTTCATTTTCTGAAGATCTCAAACTAGAACATAACAATATAAAAAGGGTTTATGGTTTTCGAACAACAGCAGACAACTTTCAAGGCTTCCACTGATCGTTTCAACCGGAAGGGGCTAACACTTAAGCTAAACCCCTACAGCCTACGTTTGAAAACTTATACTCTTACCTCAATAGAACTTGACTTCAAAATGTCTTAGTAAGTAAATACTAAATTTTGTCTTCAAAACTTTGCCCTATTGCAAAATTTCTTGATTTGTTTAATTTCGGTTACTTTAGTAACAGTAACTTCATCTTATGCGATCAAAATCAACCAGAACGTCTTGCTCACTTGTCAATACGTAACACAATTGCTTTTGGCACCCATAGAGAAGCTAGTGTTGGGCTTTTTCTTGCGCAAACCAGAAATTAACACATTTGCGACACCCAAACATAAAAAAACGCAAAGGCCATTTTTTAAATGCAGGCGCTGCTACGCACTCGTCGCGTTAATAATACTACAACTTACAAAGGTCAGAGTATATAAATTACATAACAACTGCTTAGGAATTTTCCATCACTCAGTAATGACATGAGGAAATAACGAACAATTTGTCCTGGAACATTTAGAAATTGTCTTATATAATAATTGGAACAAGTTTATTCTTATTCACTCCAGTTATTTTATTACATATCAGTACTATCAATACCAAATCAATAATAGTGAGGGGGGAGGTAATAGAAATGAGTCAAATGACCAGAGTGGTATAAAATTTGAGCAATTTCAAATATAAGAAATGTCCCATGTGGTACCCATCAAACCAGACTTCTCCTGCATTTGACAGAAGTGTGAAAGCAACCGTGAGGTGCTTAAACCGGGCTGTTCCTTCGGCCTTAGGGACTTTAGGAATGTCCATGATAATATCATAGCAATATTGCAAAACGTAATAACGTAATTGCTTTCCCTAGCTGATGAGTCCTGATTTTAGGCAAAACAGTCAATATTCACTCCCCCTGTTTCAACACATTTCTCTAGATTTTGGAATCTCGACTTACGTATGAAAAATCCTAGATCTGCAATAGTAATACAGTGTGTTTCCAAAAAAAAAACCGAACACTGTAGGCATTACAAATGAGTAAGATGCATAAATTATATGTTAATGAATTCAAATACATGTAATGCATTGAAACTTAGTCGAGTGAAAATAAGGGGACTGGCTCAAATTTGCATAATAGGCCACGTCCCCTTTTAAACATGTTTTTCAAAACGTTTAAAAGTTTCAAATTCAAAATATATGCATTAGGTGAACATGTTTAAGCATGTTTGAGTAGGGACTGACACAAATTTGCATAATGGGCCACGCCTCCTTTTAGACATGTTTTTCAAAAAGTTAAAAAGTTTCAGTTTCAAGATATAAGCCTTGTCGTTAGAGTGCCTCTCTAATAAGGAGCGTTTTGGACGTGAAATTTTTTTTACTTTCCATGGATTTTAAAAATTTATTTTAAAATAAATGATTCCAGATCAAACAACCCAAAAAAAACTTTTAGAACTTTTTGATAAAAACGAAATTAAATACACTAAAAAATTATATTAAAAAAGCAAAAGAAGAGACCTTGGAAAGAATTTTCAAAGAATATAAAAATCAACTATTTTTAGGGACGAATGAAATGTTGGCAGATACAGTTGTTGGAAAATTTTCAGAACTTTTGCAACATTTTCAGCTCATTGATGATTCCACAAAACTTGGAAAAGAGCTTATAAACAATAAACCCCCCTGTACTTATAATAGTCCTTAT
>JAOBYK010548115.1:0-12167 GCA_025434845.1 Phenganax subtilis
AAAATGTTAGTGATCCGGCTGGCTTCATCCAATTATAGGCGCTTTCTTATGAAGTTATCGTTCCAGTTGATATTACAATTCACTGGTCAGATTGGGCATTTTTATAGCAAATGCACATTCGTGAGCATCTGAAATGCTATAGTCTGCATCTTCAGCCCTTTTACTGGCTGATTCCTGCCGAGTGTTCAGCAAATCGTGCTGTGTTAGACGGAGTAATATATAGTTGCCTTGTGACAAACGGCTTGGTAGAGAATTAAAATATAGTAAATCAAACAGCAAACATTTTTTTACACTTGGTACATATTTTGTTTTGTGTTTAGGCGTTATATGTTTGGTTTATCCGGTCTTCCAGCTTTAATTCAAGGTTATGGTATTATCTTTTTACCTCTCAGTCCAAGATGGCTTGTTTGTCAAGGTCAAGATGCAAAGGTATTGTGAACACAAAGCCAGGAATCCCTCTTCTGAAATTTTTTAGGTTACATGAAGCACTACTGAATGATAGTAGATGACAGTAAATTTGCAATTATTATGAGAAAATTAATTGTTGTGTTGTACGTGTTGTAGTCTTGTATGTTATAAAAGCACGTACACACCTAAGGAATGTTTAATTTACTTGCTTTTCTAGTGGTAAACATCCCAAAATGACCTCTATATTTGCTGCCTGTAAGGCATACTGAAATGCCATCAGTGGAAGATTGGTATTTCCCCCTCCTTTCTCTTTAGCCCTTTTTTTGAAGCAGAAAAACTTGCGCTTTTTGAATTAAGATGTATAACTCACTCAGTCATGCTTGATCAACAGGAAGATTTTCAAAGGCTTAAGGTTTCATTAGACTGCAGAACTTCTTGTCAAGGAAACTTTTTACTGTGTCCTCAATATTTTTGCTGTCACTTTTAAGTTTTGTTATAGTTATAGTTATAGTTTATATACATAGTTACTTTTTCAGCGTATATAAGCTGAATTACGTAACTATTTACAATGGTTATTCTAATGCATGCATTATGTCTATGAATATGTATTACCTTAAACTGTCTATTTTTACAACAATTAATTTTTAGTTTCCTAACTGTTTATCCTAGCCCACCCTGTCAACTTCCCCTGTAGGAGGAAACCGGAGTACCCGGGGAAAACCTACGACTTTCGGCAGAGTAATTGACGGACTCTTTTCACTTGAGAAAGTTAAGTCCGCGTTGAGAATCGAACCCACAACCTCAGTGGTGAAAGGCGCATATCCTAGCGACTGTGCCATGATGAATACCTCCTTCAAATGAAGCCATAGGAAAACTAAACTTCACCTGAATACCCTTTTTACTGTAATAATATTTTCTATAAAAACCGTGCCCTTTATGTCGCACAGTTCACACCTCGTATTTATTGATTAAATTGTTTATTTACTCATAGGCGTACGGGAGCTATTAATTTTGGGGGGGGGGGCAGTGAATATTTTCCTCAATTAACAATGAAATGCCCGACTTTCAACCGAAATTTACACAATCACCCCCCCCCCCCTCACGGGTAATAATTTATAAACAGTCAGTCAAACATAGTGCTTTGAGACTGCACTGTAAATTAATGTAGCTATGCAATTATTAATGACTACTGGGAGAAAATGCGAGAAAAGTCGGACTTTATAATTTCTACCTTCACATTTTTCGCCCGACATATGTACAAAATTTGCCCAACTTTTAGACTTCGAAACTTTCTGGGGGGGGGGGGGCAGCTGCCCCCCATCCCGTGCGCCTATGTTTTTAATGATGTTTTTCTTAAATAAGAATTTTTCAATAAACATACCTTTCATCTCAAATAGTCAATAAACAAGAAATGTCATTTAAGAGAAGACGACCTAAGAATCTCAAAATTGTTTAAATTCAAGATTTATTGTTTAATGTGACCCTAATAAAAATTATAACTGTTTTTAATTTTTTTTTTTTTTAGGCCTTACAAGTTTTGAGAATGTTGAATAATGAGGGCATACAGCCAGAAGATGAGATATTAAAAATGAAAGATGCACTAAATGTGGAACATGTAAGAAGTAATCTCTGTTCAGCGGTGGTCCATGTCAGAGAGGTTTAAATTCCACAAGAAGTGCAAGCATGATTTCACTATTTTGTTTAATTGTACTGTTGTAAATCTTGTTTGTGTCATGATACGGGGCTATAAATTTCACTGTGAGGATTAATTATATAAATTTCACTATAAGAACCAGCACGAAGTTTGCTATTGAAAATCACCACCAATATTTGCAAGAACATTGCTTTTTTGTCGCATGTAATGTTCGTAAAATTTGTGGCTTCCTATAGCAAAAGTCTTTGACTGGAATCATGGTAAGCTCATGGCAACTGACTGTATCACTCAGTTGGTAGAGAATTGCGCGTACGTTACAAGGTTTCAAGTTCGATTCTTCATGGGCGAGGAACCTACAGTTGCATAAGTCTATCTACTCTGTATTGCCATCAACTATAGCTTCAACTATAAATCCTATTGCCCAATATTTCATAAAGTGCTTAACTCACTCTCAAGTGATTTGAAAAAGATCATACAGATCTGGACATTTACTTTTTGTCAATTTTAGAAGTATAATATTTGCTATTTATTTGGCCGTCATGAAAACATGCGAGATAGAATGTTGGTTGGTCTTGGATTGGTTTTCTTTCAACAGGTAATGCTCACTTTAGACATTCTGTTGTAGCACAAATGTTTGCAAGCCTAGAAAACATTAAGTGTTTACTGACACCCCACAGGCAGCTCTATTTTACCATTATTATCTCTCCAGACCTGGAGCTAGCAGATTCTGTAGGATATTGCCCAAACTGATACATTTGAAGAAAATATCATCACTGAGCATAATGTCCCACAGAATCCCTCAGGAGTGGTTTTGAATGATATATTCCAAATTCCATAAAAATTAGTGCCGTAAAATTTGTCAAGAAATTTTTGAGCTCTTTAGATCTTTCCTTTCTTTCCACATTATTCAAAGTGTTGTAGAATATTTTAATAGCTTTTTTGTCAGGTTTTTTTGTGCTTTTTGAAACTTTAGTCCACAAAATAAGAGTGTATTGTACAAAAACAATCCACTCATACCCTTTTTATTTTGCCACAGCTTGGTGTAGTGGTGCATTTCGTGCTTGAGATTGCACAGAATGAAATACATTATATGTCCAAACAATGACGATTTTTGTACAAACCTCCAGGCTTTTGAATGGGAACTAGAAAAAATAATAACTGGAAAAAAACAGTTATTCGCAATAAATTTGCGAAGCAATTTAAATATTGAGGTATTTTGCTCTGTAATGTGGTGTACCATGCTTGTTAAGATTGTACGTCGGAGAGAATATATCTTTGCATGCATAGGCATATTTATTTAACTGTAGACAAGTGCTGTATAAATAATACTATGTAACATTTTTGTTGAATTGGAGGATATTGTGTCTTGTCCATTTGGAGCAAAAGATTACTGCATGTATGTATTTTCAGGAAATTAAAGAAAGAAATAGATTAGGAAAGAAACAGCAACATATGAGAACATATTTACCTTTTTAGACAATTTTCTAGTCTTGGAAAAGCTTATGGTTTGTTTTGTCATACAAAGCTTAGAATGGCATAGTGGAAACACAGCCAATCGCCAGGAAAAGCAGCCCATTGAGCATTGCATGTAGTGCATGCCCTCTACATACTTTTAACATTTTCGCATCTTTTCAGTTTACTGGCCAACCTAGTGTGTTGTATTATGCACCCTCAATCTTCGAAAACATTGGGTTTCATTCACATTCTGCCGCAACCTTGGCCACAGTTGGTATCGGTTTTGCAAAGGTTTGTTGTCAAACGCTGTTCAGTTTCTAGGCTGAATTGAATTCATTTTTACTGCAAAGTTTCTTTGAAACTTCGCCGTATTGTGATGATTGGCGAAAATTCGTATGAGTGAGTCAATCAGTCAGTCATAGTGTAAACTCCGGGGGGTGTATGCAGGTATTTCTCGTGCGTATTTCTCTTAAAATGTTCAACAACTCCATAAGTACGCACCCCTGTTTTTGTTAAAATTGCGATCAAACACGTGTTTGAACAAAAATATTAAATATTCTCCACAATATTTTGCGGTACAAATGGCAGAAGTCAAAGGAGTGAGACAAATAACACGACATGAAAACTTTATTCTTGCAGCTATAAATTTATGTAACAGTTAAAATTTTTAGAATTTATCCACGAATTAATCACTTTATTTGAAGTTAAGTATCTGTATCCGTGATTAGTACAATAGAGCTTTGAGCCTAGAATATCAATAAAATATTTTGATATGTGTGTTCTTACATTGTCCGCGGAATGTGATTGTTTAACCATTAAGGCATTAACCTTGTCTTTCTGATGATGTAACAGTTTAAATTTTTAAAATTTATCCACGAATTAATCATTTTATTTGAAGTTAAATATCTGTATCTTTAAATAGTACAATAGAGCATTGAGCCCAGACTGTCAGTGAAATATTTTGACGTGTGTGTTCTTAGATTGTCCGCAGAATGTGATTGTTTAACCATTAAGTCGTTAGCCTTGTCTTTCTGATTATGTAACAGTCTACATTTTTAAAAATTATCCACGAATGAATTGTTTTATTTGAAGTTAAAGATCTGTATCTTTGATTAGTACAATAGAGCTTTCAGCCTAGAATATCAGTGAAATATTTTTATATGTGTGTTCTTAAATTGTCCGCAGAATGTGATGGTTTAAGCATTAAGGCGTTGACCTTGTCTTTCTGATAATGTAACAGTTTAAATTTTTAAAAATTATCCACGAATGAATTGTTTTATTTGAAGTTAAGTATCTGTATCCGTGATTAGTACAATAGAGCTTTGAGCCTAGAATATCAATAAAATATTTTGATATGTGTGTTCTTACATTGTCCGCGGAATGTGATTGTTTAACCATTAAGGCATTAACCTTGTCTTTCTGATGATGTAACAGTTTAAATTTTTAAAATTTATCCACGAATTAATCATTTTATTTGAAGTTAAATATCTGTATCTTTAAATAGTACAATAGAGCATTGAGCCCAGACTGTCAGTGAAATATTTTGACGTGTGTGTTCTTAGATTGTCCGCAGAATGTGATTGTTTAACCATTAAGTCGTTAGCCTTGTCTTTCTGATTATGTAACAGTCTACATTTTTAAAAATTATCCACGAATGAATTGTTTTATTTGAAGTTAAAGATCTGTATCTTTGATTAGTACAATAGAGCTTTCAGCCTAGAATATCAGTGAAATATTTTTATATGTGTGTTCTTAAATTGTCCGCAGAATGTGATGGTTTAAGCATTAAGGCGTTAACCTTGTCTTTCTGATAATATAACAGTTTAAATTTTTAAAATTTATTTACGAATGAATCGTTTTATTTAAAGTTAAATATCTGTATCTTTGATTAGTACAATAGAGCTTTGAGCCTAGACTTTCAGTGAAATATTTTGCCATGTGTGTTCTTAAATTGTCCGCAGAACGTGATTTTTTAACCGTTAAGGCGTTAACCTTGTCTTTCTTATAATGTAAAAGTTTAAATTTTTAAAATTTATCCACATGTGAATCATTTTTTATGAAGTGAAATATCTGTATCTGTGATTAGTACAATAGAGCTTTGGGCCTAGAATATCAGTGAAATATTTTGAGATATGTGTTCTTAAATTGTCCGCAGAATGTGATTGTTAAGGCTATTAAGGCCCCGTTTACACGGTACCAGATTTCGCATGGTCACGTCATCGACTTTAGACACTAAAGGTCTATATTTGTTCGAACAACTTTTTCTACGTTTAGATGCTATTAAGTTCTGCAACATTTTCATAAATTCATAGGCTAAACTTGCCTCGATGCTGCTTAATTTGATGTCATGACCATGCGAATCTGGTACCGTGTAAACGGGGCCTAAGGCATTTACGTTGTCCAGTGGTGTCGTAAGACCTTGAATCATGGGGTAATGGCCGGAGGGGGCAAAGTGATGTTGTCATGAGTATAACTGGTAAACGTCAAAAACTGACAAGTTTAGTTAAAGATTATCGGCAATACTTTATGTTAAGTCCATTATTAGCATTGGCTACAAAAGTTGTTATTCTGGGGTTATTTTCCTCAGTGGTTATGGATGTGTTTTAGCCTGTTCATTTTTAGCTTATTTCCCTCCTTTTTCCGAACTGATTTTGGAGATTCTCAAAAGTGATATTTATAGGTGAACTGTGGGGGACTTGTCTTCTCCTGTCGCGTTGCTTGCGACGCCACTCAATTGTACTATATTGCTGCTTTGTATGACTGAGTAAGGCATGGATTGTAAGATCTTGGAGTTTGCAGTTCAATATAGCAGAATCTTGGCGTTTCTTTCTATTCTGATATATTTTTTACAACATTATGTTGCTACCCGATAACTAAAAACAACGACAAGCATCTAGATTGATAAGAATAATCTGAAAAGTACTATTGGGGAGCTAGAAGTATACTGACATGTGTCTTCTTGTCCGCCGACAAAGTAATCATTACTACATGGCGAAGTATCTATAAATAACTTAAGTTTGCAATCCTAGGCGTACTGGGCGGGGGGGCCGTGGGGGCGGCAGTCCCCCCAGATTGTTCGGCAAACAAGGCCAGTCGGGCAATATTCGTTTGACAGTCGGGTAAGTGGTTGTCGTTCACTTCAGTCATTAAAGGTTTCAAAAATGCTCTCAGTATTGCTATTTTTAAACACGCGGTGTTTCACGTGCGTTTTTGGAGACCGGAAGTAAACATGGCACAGCTGTAAGTTAAAAGAATCCCGAATTTTACTTCAGGTCTGGAATAACGGATAGGGCACGTGAAATGCCACAAAGCAAATCGCTGGTTTTTGACATTTTATTAAAACTGCTGGGTTTAAAACTGAAGGTCATCATGTAAAGGCGGCAAAACATTTGCAAGAGCATACAGGTTGGTTGTAGCCTCGTAGTTACTATAACAGGAAGCGGTTTTTTAATCATTCTAGTAAATACTAAAATAGATTTCATTATTTCAAGAGAAGCGGGAGGGCTGGGGGGCTAAATTCCGCCAAAATTTTAATTGGGAGGCTTATCCCCTCCAAAAGAATCGGCAAGCATTGCTACATGACTGTGTGGGTTAGTTACACATGACCAAAATGAGCTTTATGCTATGATGCAAAATTGTTCGAAAACGGTCATTTCCGGCGATCTAGAGCTTTGAAATTCCCAAATTTTTTCTCTCGGCGCCAACCATGGTGGCGCCTCGCAAGGGTCAGGCCCCCAATTCTAGAGAGCCTCCTACGCCCCTGTAAATATGACTATCAATAGCAAAATAAGTCGGGCAATTTTCATGGCAGTCGGGCGAATGGCCGACCGTCCCCCCCAAAAAACTTAGCCGGTTCGCCCATGTTTGCAATAGCAAGTTGCGGATACTACATGGAGCTTTAATGTAGTCTCTTATCTACACTGGACGGCTACAACTGCAAGCCTGAACATTCAAATACTATTCGGCAGCGTACAACGTATAAATATAGATAGCGATGATGCCATTGTAATCTAGAAAGAGAGCGTTGGTATAATATGCATACAGAAGTAGGGTGTCCTGGTAGTTAGATGTGCAGAGTTTGGCGTGGTCGGTGTCGTGTATAGTGCTGTGGTGGTTTATTAGTATATGACACTGACAGACATAGACTCACTCGCAGCTATCTTGCATGAGTAATACTCAATAGCTGGGATGTAACACAGTGTGCATGGCGGATAAAACACTGTTAAGATCTCTGAAACTTTGCAGTCTTTTTGAGGTCTCTAGTTGAAATTTCATTTAGTGTGTCACAACGCGTAGCCTTCAAGACGTAATTTGATTCAACTGTGTCATTGTTTTTTTTTGTAGTTTCTTGCTACAGTTTTTACATTGGCATTAGTAGACAAAGCAGGTTGGTCATAGATAACTAGTTCAATTATGCCTAAAATAATAATCTCTCTAAATCGTAAAGTAAAAGCGCACAAACTGTGCACAAATCATATGAAATTGTTGTTATTTGCTTGTTGAGATAAGCACAATATTCAGACATACTTACGTATCTCTGGGTCTCTGGGGTGCGTTGCATGTGAATGGGGTCAATATTTCAAGGGTATAGTTCGGTCAATTATCTGTACCTTTAAATGATTATTCGGTATAAAACTAGATTCATAATACAAAATGATATTGTCGTGAACAAAATGCGCAGACATCATCTGAAACTGTGGTTATTTGCTTGTTGTGATAAGTATAATGTTCAGACATACTTATCATTGGGGACTCTTGGTGCATTGCATCTGAATGGGGTTGCCATTTCAAGAGTAAAGTTCAGTCAATTTACTGTATCTTTGAATGATCAGACGGTATAAGTGCGCATTCATGTTTAATGCATGTAGATGAAGGTGGAACCAAAACTTCAGCTACATTTTCAAACTGTATCTCTATAAGTTACTCGGTGGTCAACTTGTTTATTATAGGTCGTCGACGATTCTTGCTGGCAGGTTCTATTGTAATGACCATCAGTATATTGATATTGTATACAGTTACACAAAGTCTGCCTGGTCGGTACCATCAAGAAATTTGTGAAAATACTCAAAAGCGCCAAACTCGCCACAATAACCAGATGCTTTTCCCTTCTTACATGATAAACAGTAGTTGTACATACGTTTTTGAAAGCAAATCTACCTCAAAGCCCTTTAATAAAACTGTGGAGTTATCTAGTCAAGGAATTGTGACAATGGCAATAAACAAGACTCCATCTATCTATGAGAAAAAGTCAACTGTGTTGGGAATAACATCACCACTTATTAAAGACATTCATCCAACTGCTGCGAGTATTGTTCATACAAGCAAAGCAGTTGCATCAACGAAAACTGTATCCTATGATCAAAACAAAGCCAAAGTTGTTTGTTTTTATATACCAACTTCTAGTAGCGTTCAGCAGGGTATTACAACTAAGAATCAATCACTTTCTGAGAAAGCTAAAATTGAAATGCCCACTGTGGTTAAGTTTGTGACTGTGGTCTCCCTAATGGCTTTCGCTGGTGGATATTCGGCTGGTTATGGGCCAGGTGAATGAACTAAATTAATTTTATTTCTACTGTTTAGTTCTACAGGGTGTATTGATGAAGTATTTAGTACACTAACTGAGACGCTGATAAGTCACAAAACTCAAGTTTTAATAACTTTTTAATTCTCAATTCTTCATTGCATTAACTTCAACCTTACAGTTTTACTCTGGCTACTCCCAGATAATTAGTCATAGGGTGTACTCCTGCTTAGTGAAGGGTTGATTGGTCATGTAATAGGCAATAACTGTCCTTACAAGACAAGTCAACTTGTTTGCTGTTAGCCAGCACGAAACAAAATCTGAACGTTATACAGTAAATGGTCCATCAAGGAGGTCTGAGATAGCTTTTTGTCTCACAGCCTCTTCATTAACCCTCCTTTCTTGTTTTATGCTGGCTTGCAGCAAATGATTTTACTTGTCTTGTAACTACATTTTACAGGTTTAGTTTAGATTACCGTATTTACTCTTTTGAGCGCCGTCCTCGATTGAGCACCACCCCCGCATAAGCGCCGCATTTAAAACGCTGTAAATTTAAGGAGTGCCGCAGCGCTCAATCGAGTAATACGGTACCTATAAAAATCTATGTTTTTGGCTTATGGTTGATGTTATTGTTTAGTTGTTTATTATTATTGATATACAATGTGTGTAAGTAAACAATTACTTTATGGTTTCTGCGTTTGGATGGCCTGATCCAAGCACGTGGGAATGTTGCGAGAGTTAAGAAAGCACGCAAAACACTAGCCGAAAGCGAGTGATTTTGCGTGCTTTTCTTAACCCAACATTCCCAAGTGTTTGAAATCAGGCCATCAAAGCACTTGTAATTGTTTTATAAAATAACAACCACACGGCTGTAGTTGGCGAAGGCACTTTAAATTTCCTTGTTTGGATGGAATGATCCAAACACGAGTTTCAACCAATCAGAACACGCGTTATATACATGTTATTTTATAACATCTTGTTACCTCTTATACACCAGTGATGGTGTGATGGAAATAAAATTATATGTATAGACGAAGAACTCTTGACCGTTGGGTAAAAAAATTAAGTATCATTAAACTGAAAACGTCTTTTTTGGATGACACTCCAGTACGCTGGCAAGATTAGTAGTACTATGCTCAACATATTATTCGAGCGTATCTCATTGGGCAGAATATTAACATAGTATGCTCAGTGATCATGCAAGCACAGACTGCAGAAAAACATAAAACGTTAACTTTGATCAAGCATCCACATCATCTTCTTTCAATACCTATGCTTAGGATACGGATATGCACTAGGATATGTGCCTATCACCACTGAGGTTGTGGGTTCGATTCTCAGCTCGGACTTAACTTTCTCAAGTGAAAAGAGTCTGTCAACTACTCTGCCAAAAGTCGTAGGTTTTCCCCGGGTACTCCGGTTTCCTCCTACAGGGGAAGTTGACAGGGTGGACTAGGATAATCAGATTAGGAAGTAAAAGTGATTGTTGTAAAAATAGACAGTGTAAGGTAATATATGTTCATATACATAATGTATACATTAGAAAACCATTGTAAATGGTTGCGCAATTCAGCTTAGACGCTGCAAAGTAACTATATATAAGCCATAACCATAACCATAACCATAGCTGTTTTTAATTGTTGTAATATTATCTATTTCAGTTGGGTGGTTGGTGTTGAGTGAGATTTTCCCAACTGCCATCAAAGGACGGGCATTTGCAGCCACTACTGTCCTGAACTGGTCTTCAAATCTCATAGTTTCATTGACAATGTTGGATCTTATAGGTATACTTAGAAATGTTCCTTCTGTTAGAGTATTGTTAAGAATAAATAGGTTAGGATTCATGTGTTCCTTATAGTAGGTGAACATATTTTTCAGTGGCGCTGCCAGAATTTTTTTCGGGGGCATATGCTAGGAAGTTCTGGGACAAATTGAACTTTCACTCTCTCTTTTTATTCTCCCTCTTTTCTAATCGAATTTGGGAAAATTAGACAACCGATTATGGAAATCATTGGGAGGGGTGGCCACCCTCCCTTGACGGTTCCACTGATTTTCTTAGCTTTGTCAGGCACATGTGAATTTTACTCCATTTACTCTTATGCATCAGTATTGTGGCCTATTTTAGATTTTTTGTTTTTGAATACCGCATTGCATGCATGAAATACCTTGAGTGCTTGAGCCTAGTTTTCATTTTATTATTCTTAATCTTCAGAAGCCAGTTGTACAAAAGTTGCATAGCGCCATTCATTGGGTTGTGAAGTTTTTAACGTTCATAAAATTGGACAAAAAATGTCGAAACTTCCATTTTGGTCAACGATATAAATATTAGAGGATTTATTCTGTCAATATCAGTCGTTATTTTATGTTATAACGATCAATGGAAATGTTTACGAAGGCTGCAATAACTCACTAACCAGTGGATGGCAATGTCCACCTTTCGAACAACCGGCCCCAATATTTTACTGTCTCCATTGGCAGTCATCATTAACGGCTAAACTATTTTGTCTATTAAAAATTATTTTCTTTTTTACTGATTGCCGGCAATCATTTGGAAAAAATTAACAGATTAATCACGAAGCGATACTGTACATATTACTAGAAGTAAGTAAGTTTATGCATTCTTGACTTTGTGTCAACAGATTCTGTCGGCGTGTCTTGGACTTTCTTTCTATATGGATTTATTGGGATGCTTGCAATTCTCTTTATCTATAAATTTGTACCTGAGACGAAAAATCGATCTTTGGAAGAAATAAATGCTTTATTTTCATCAAGGTCAGTCAGTTTTGCACAAGATATTATCACTAATCTGCTTACTCAAATGATTTTTCTATGTCAATTTAAACAAAGTAATAAATATGTATTTTGCAATTATTTTCATATTATTATTAGTACTACTTAGCATGAGGTTGCTTTTCATTGTTAAAGTTGAGATATTCATATTTTTTCGACTGTTGTAAACAGTGGTTGAACACTGTGCGTAGTAGCCACTGTTTACTAAGCCTGACAATTTATTCAGCTTACATTAATTTAGAACTAAATTTTCAGCTCTATAGCACTGAACTATATAACATGGAAGGTCAACTCCGGATCAAAAAGTGAAGCCAAAAATGGCGGCTCATGAAGCTTTCT
>JAOBYK010548226.1:0-12164 GCA_025434845.1 Phenganax subtilis
CAAAATATTGGGCCCCCAAAAGACTTGGGGCCCTGGGCCCGGGCCCAGTGGGCCCAGTGGTTAATACGGCACTGGGTCCGCGTGCGCAAGAGTTTCTTTTCATGCTTGCAGTTTAAACATTGGTATGCATCAAAGTTGAGAATGATAACTAAAATCGATCATCCGGAACATTAGTGAAAGTTAAATATTCACGAGAAATATTTCCCCACATCGTTTCGTCCAGCCGTGATATAGCTATAAGTTATACGTACTACTGCATGGTAATATCTTTAGACTACTTGTCTGTGGTGAATTTATTGTGTGTAAATATGCTTCATCAGTATATTGCACGTCGAGAATGTTTTTCTTCCGTCTCTTGGAACATTCTTATTTGGTGTAAAGAACGCGCAAAACCACAACCCACGATAATTGAACACGAGAATGTGCAGGAGACCGCCAAACGCAACTTATGTTTACTTTCTGATGTATTAAATCATGCCACCGAAACGCCGGCACGAATACAAGGTTTGAGACGACATCAAAATTTAACTACGTTATCGATGAAAACTGTACAAATATTATTTGATGTTATTATACATCCCTGCTGCACTATAGACGAAACTGGTCGAGACATATTGTGAAATGGCTAGTATTTGTGGCACCGCTCCCCAGTTTTGCCTCGAGAATTACCTACAGATTATAGTACCCTCTTTTCCCCCAAATTCAATGTTGAGATTGAAGCATTGGTGTATTACGGAAAACAGTTTGAGAGTTGTTTTCAATATTGAACGGGGGGAAGGAGGCTCCAGAGGGTGGTAGCAAGCCTACGTTACTAAACACGAAAATATTCCGTTGGCTCGACCCGACATTTAACCCAGCTCTATCTGTTTCTAACCCCTTCAATTTCGTGGCATCCTAATTTACTTAGCTGTTTTTCATGGCCTTCAAGTTTGGGTGAAATAATCTGAAGGGTTTTATGCAAGATTGTGGGTCTAGGTGGTTACGGGTCATTTGCTAGCGTTTGCATTATGTAAATTTTATACAGTTCTGACTGGTGCTTTGGGCGGAATTATAGGGTCATGATTGAAGAGCATGTCTTTCGTTTGTGAAATCTGTATCTAATCATCTTACACAATTGTTTACCTTTGTCCTCGTTAATATACTGTTTTAAAAGCATCGTTGAGGAATTCAACTTGCATGAAACAAGGCTGCACACCAAGGACGCCGGAACAGGGGGTGCAGTGCACGGGGTGCCAAGGTGTCCTTTTGTTTTTCTAGAAGAATTTTTGAAAACCAGCGACTTGACATCAAGAGCTTTTTGTCACGAATCAGAGGCACAAATGAACATGTGGTGATAAGAATTCGTCACCACGTCATTTTTTGTCGTTTACTGGCGTGCATGCATTTCTCTACAATAAAAGAAAAGGTGCCTTGTAGGAAAGTTGGCTCCCCTTGCCCTTTTGTTGTTTTGGCGTCCTTGCTACACACTCATTTACAAGGACAAAGGGATAGCTCCACCGTGATGCACAAGTTTTCATACACAAAAGCCTGTGACTCGACCATTAACTACCATGCACAACAACTGGCCTTATCTTCAAAATTTCGTCAGTGGCTGTATACTTACAATGTGTGATTTTATTAGTAGTATAATATAAACTTTAAAAGATGATATTTTCTCTACCACTGAGCACTGGCTTTATCATAATGTTACGAACACGAATTGTGATTGGTTAGTTGTCTAGTTGGTTATTAATAAAGTTAGGGTTTGGAACTGGATCAAGGTCAATGCTTTCTTCTGAAAAAACACGTCTTTGCATTTTGAAATGTTTGTTTCCTGCTAGGGCGTCATTACAACTACATATTCTGTGTCTTTTTCTTGAAATAATTTGATAGCCAGAAATTGTCTCATCCATTAAGATTTTGGTTTAAGTTCTCCTTCTGTTTCTAAATTTTGTCATTTTGATAGCAGGAAATATGGCTACGTACAAGGAGAAGATCTCGATTATGAAACGCCAGTTATCCGAAGAAGGAGAAAAGCGTAAAAAGCTTCGAGACTCGGAAATATTTGTTCTGGATAATTCGCTTCGTGAAAGCACTGTTGGCCAACTTCGAGGTCACACTCTTGAAAATAAATGGAAGATATACGAAGAGGTTCGTACTTACTGTTTTAATTGGCTAAGTCAAGGACAATGGGTTTTTATGACCCTTTTATGGCTGAAGTTTGGCTTAGATATGGAAAACTGGCAAACACGAGCCATCATTACAGTCTGCTGTTGTTTTATTAACATCGACTTAGACATGGTATCAAACATTCTCCACCAATTAACATCTCTCCAGAGTACGAGAAATTGTCAAGGTTGCACGCGAACAAGTGCAAAGGGCGAAGTTTATTATGGGGAGAGCATGTAGCTCAGTATTAGCTTAGAGGGGACAGAATACTGCTATGGTTATTCTACACTTTCTTGCGTTTCTGTTGCCTATCTTTTTTTTGGTCGGAATTCAGTGACTAGAATGTAGCAGTCGCTAGTTGGCCACAGCAGGGCTGAACCCTAGCCAACAGTCGTTTTCTGTTGCAATGTTCCCCAGTCTGATTATATTCCAGTCCACTTTGTGATGGAGCGAAACTCAATTATCACAGAGAGTTACGAAAGTTTGAAAACTGCATTTTAAACTTTGTGTGCTCTTCTCAACAGGTGAAAAAGATTGGCTTCACGAACATCATTGTTGCTTCTTTCTCGCACATGACTCGTCTCGGAGACGCATTTTGTACAGCTTTAAAGGAAAAGGGAGAAGATTTCAGTCAGTTCTACGCTTTCAGTGAGTTCTTTGAGTCAATCGGCAAAGATAGAGTGCCTGATAGAGTAAAAGTTCCTGTTGGATTGGCTAAGATGAAGGAGTTTGGAATCCGACACGCGATCATCGAATTTGATCTTGTTTACAAGGGCATCGACTACAAGAAGTTTACGGTCAGAGATATCTGTGCGCTGATGAAACATTGGCTGTATTGGTGTCGTGCTAATTTGCACAAGGATTCCCGAGTGCTCTTCAACATACGCGATTTCTCCGACGCCATGAGATTGAAGCCGAAGCGTCTTTTCAAAGTAGTTCATTTTCTCTCTTCGCTTCCCGCCAAAGAACGTCCTTTTGCAATTATCTACGAAGAATCTGGCAAGAATCTTCCTGAAGAGCTTGGTGTGTGGACCGCCGCCGTTCGCAGAGAGATGGACAGCTGTGGATGGACTGAGGAGAATGGAGGAAAGTTGCTCGTTCACGTTCACGAGCAATGGGGAGTAGCTTGCATGACTCAAATGGAGTGCATCATTAATGGAGCAAGTGGAGTATGGGCGAGTCTTTGCGAGGAAGGAGCAGCAATGGGCCACGCATGCTCCTCCATCTTGTTAATGAATATGATCCGAATGGGAAACAAGAAGGTGACGAAGCAATTCAATTGTGTAAAACTCCGCGAAGCTGCTCAGAATGTCACCGTGATCACCACGGGCAAACCTCCGCATCCGAAACAACCGATCTACGGAGAACGAGCTCTTGATATGGTATTCGGCATGCCTAACTTCGCTCCAGACAAGAAAGAGTTCTCCATGGCCGAGTTTTTTGGGGAAAAGCCGGTGATGCGAATGACCACCCTCGCCTCTCCACAGATGGTTGTTGATCGACTAAAAAATTTGTTTGGTGATAATTCTCAGTTTACCATAGAAAGAGCGAAGATTATGTTGGAAAAGATGCTTGAAGATCTTCATCAAGGTAGGAAGGAGGAGTATATGAGCAAAGTTGGCCTCGCTCTCCTCTTCGATCGTGCTGGTGGTGAGCTCGTTGCCGCTATGGCTGATGCTGTTGCTGAAGAGAAACCAAAAAGTCTGCGCACAAAGGAGTTGCTGGCTGAGATTCGTGCGATGTGGGATGAGTGGGATCTACGAGATGACGTTCAAGGCGACGATAAGCTCGAGTTTGACTCTTTCTACAATGGTTTCATGGCGCCCTATTTTGGCTGCTATAGATGTGACGAGACCAAGAAAGCACTCAAAGCGATCGACATGGATGAAGACGGTGCAGTGGATTGGAACGAGTTTGCGTTGTACCTGAGATGGGCAGCTCGTGAATATCCAGATGTAAAAGACGCCGAAGAATTGTTGTCAGTTGCCTTCCGTAAAGGTCTAATTCCCGCCATGCAGGATGTTGTGCTGGATCAAGACGACAATATGGACGCTTAACAAACTTTGCTCAACTTTCACTACCAGGAGCACTGGGACAATATTTTATCATCACTAGATACAGCTCTACTTTTTACTACTTTCTTTATTAATTCGTATACTTCGTAAGTTAGGTTATATAGGTAATCAGGAAATTGGCAACAAGACTGCCTAAACCCGATGGATGAACATGCGTTATATTTGGAATGCTGAATTTCATAGACATGCATTAAACAATTGCACAGTGCACTCGAACTGAAGACAAACTCAAACTTTATTGTAACTTGATTTTACATCTCAATTAAAACGTTATAACAATTTCAAAAAGGCTAACTCCTACAGGCAGTTTAGAAAATGCTCCATCACTGCATGTGAGAATATTATTTCAAAATGATTTGTGCTAATATTCAACAAGCATAATTGTAGCCTGCGAATACCATTCGCCTGATTAATTTCATTCCTTAGAGAGGGGGGCAGTAATGATTTTTTGGCCAGATAAAGAGTTCTTCGTGCGCGCCTAACCCATATTCCGAGATTTCTTTGACGTATTAGTCGAAAGAAACAAAATAAACCAGGTGGCTGCTTTCGCAGGCTAGCATAACTCAAACTGCTCAGTACCTCTTGACATTCACACCACTGCATTACTAATATACGTATTGAATATAACTCAAATCCTTTTTACACCCATAGAATTAGTCGGGAATAAGTACTCGCACTTCAGCAAACTTAAATGAAACAATACAGTATATCTAAAATTAGCTTTAGTCTGTACTGTATGGTGCTTCAGAGCAATACAATTACCCATGGAGTTAGTCATTTCATGCATAGTATCATTAGCTAATCTATTTAGCCTACATGGAAAAAACTTAATTTGGACCGGTAATGAATCCGGTGTACCATTAGCGTTGTTCAAAAGGTCAGTTGGCAATATTTAAACTGAAAACTGGTCATTTTTAAAAATCAAATTGATCTGTTGTTTATTCTTAAGGTTAACTTTTGCTTCATTGTAATCTGGAAATTTGGTATATTACCATGCTGTACAGACCGTTCCAGTATTGTAAAGTATATCAACAAGTTTCTCAAGATTGGCATGTCACAAATCATCTGATTTATAACTGCCTTTTGAACAACATTGAGAAATAATCCACGCATACCGTAATATATTTCACTCCCAAGTACGTTGTTATGATGACATTGTTATAAGATGCAGCAAGTGTTGTCATAGAAGTAACATAAAATTGGAAGCCCCTAGTAGGTCTAAAAATGTTGCTGTTTAGGCTGTTTACGGCTGTCCCGCAACGGTGAATTCAATTCGACCATGTGCACCTTTCTCCAAGTCGTAAGTATCACTAAGTTCGATATTTTCAGCATGGGCCTGGCACTTTATCGTCACCGTACGTTTATTGCCTTTCACCTGGATGGCTGCAATTGGTGTTCTGAAAGCGGACTCTCCACGGAACGGCCAAAAACTGATAGGGAACGCATCTGTTTGGGCAGGATGATACACTATCTAAAAACATACAAAAGAGATACAGCCCATATCCAGAATTGCAGCAGCATTTATAATGGCTACAATTTTCAATCTAGACCTTCAATCCCCAAAGGTAGAACTTGTGAGTGTTACAATGAACATTCAAGTTACCAAATATACTGTGCAAGAGTTTCTTTCAAAATTATAATTACACATTTACACAGAACACAATAGATCCCTCTTTCCCATTATACATTCATAATCACAATACTAACCTCGGTGTTTTTATCACCCTCCGGGTCGCACTTAAGTTCTACAAACTTTCTAGATCCGTTGTATGGTTCCGGTTTCCAGCCATACAGCTGCAAATTAGCAAATTCAGTGATTGTGAAATACTAAATACAGAACTGTTACACAACAAGATGATCTTAATGGAAGGGCAAGCTGCAATAGGATGGCATGTGCAAATCATAGATTGCATGGCTGGTTTGGTTTTCAGGTAATATCAATGAATTTATAATAATGTTAATATATCGCTGTTGCTACAATGACAGGAGCATTCATCTTTAGATCAGAAAGCGTGAAAACTTAACATTGAACTAGAATTCGAAAGGCAATGAAGCTTCATGTCTTTAGTTTTTCATATCAGTCAACTAACCTTTGATAACCGAAGATATAAGCATGGAGCATGGTCTGCATATCCAAAAGATGCATTTGGTGAAGGAGCACATGGGCCCAAGGATAAGAGGTCAAAGCCGCACTGCTTCTCTTTATCCTCTGGGCGATATCCATCACCAGGTTTACACTTCTCTCTTAAATAACACTGTGTATCTTCATAGGCTAAATATTAAAAATATAGTCATTGCAGTTTATACTGTTTTGCAATAATTAAAGACTTAAATGACACATGTCAGAGAAGAAAATGCAAAGCAAAACCCAGTGCATTTTGGGATAATACAATGTAATCAAAAATGCTAGCAAAATGTAATTTTGTGCTAATTAGCACCATTTAACTTTTACACATGAACCCAATAACACTAACATGCTATAGCTGCCTCAACAAGTAAAATGATCAGCAGTTGGACAGAAAAAATGCACAGTGTGTGAATGGGTAAGATTAGACATTATCAGATAATCTATACCAGATGTCCACAGACGTTTGCTCAACTAGTAAGCTATGGGGGGTGCTTTGCACCTTTAAACCACGTTATGTCATTCATTACCAAAACCTTTGAGCAATTTCTCTCATTAGCCCACTGAGTCACATCATTTATAGTTTCCTTTGTCTAATATCAAAGAATTTTCCCATAGTAGGGCTCTTGCCACTTTAATATGGTTTAGTGTCACTTAGCAAGTTATTTCCACCAATTGCCACTATAAGGCAAATGAGAACTAGCCAACTCAAGCTGTAACACAATCAGTTTATATGTATGCTGAAACATAAAAACACACCCTTCAAATAGCCCATATATCGACTTCTAATCCTGGCAATGCTGTCATCGTCATCTTTGTAACTGCCAACTTTATCTGGATAAACAGTCAGCACTTAAAAGAAGAAATAATACCACAGGTAAATATAATTTGACTGACGACAACTAATTTTGATGAAGCTCATTATGTAACACAAATCTAAGTACTAGTTTAGTTTTAAATTTGGCTAAGAAACATTAGAACACTTGGCCACAGATCAGAAATAAATGTGCATTACAAACTAACACTAGAAAAACCAGCAACAGTTTACATGGTTTAAATGTTCCAAATTTGAACACAGGTTTGACATTGAAATGTTTATTAATTACCCAATATATGACAACAAATCAACTATGCTGCTTGATGGAAACATTTTCAAGCATGCATCAAGCTATTGTTCGAATTTCAAAGAAGCAAATAGTTTGAATTTTTCTTAAAGTCACACTGTAGAGTTCAAATATATGAAGATTAAGTATGACTAGATTGTTTCAACACTCCAAACTACATTGCCTAGTGTATACAACACTGCAGTTTCTAACAAAAAAGGGAAACTTCTACACGCTTTTTAATGCATAAATACACAAAAACATTAAAAATATGTACAAAAGACGTTTTATATTTTTTTGAGAGGAAGGGAGAAGCTTTGGAGTGGCTAAATTCAAGAACAGGCATTGAATAATATGAATCGTTTACACTGGATTAAACTGAGCGAATATTTAGCAGCAAGAACTTGAGATATAGTAGAAAAATGAGAAATACAGAAAACAAGAATATATTAAAAGTTTCAAAGTACATTTACTTACAAGGTTTATCGGCGAGAAATGACCTGAACTTGGGCCCATCTTTTATATCTGGTATTGTCGTGAAAGCTATGGCAAACATTGCAGCAAAAAAAGCTGCAAGACAAGCGTAGTACACAAGAAAAAATAAACCAAGTTTACCTATAAAAGAAAAAACTCGTCAGTAAATAGAAGTATATACCCAGTTGTAGTACGAAACCACAAAACTGTCTTTCTCCCACACAACAGCTGCGCTGTGTGACATACCCCAGCTTTCAGCGTTTCTGCCCATAACTTCTCCTTTCTCTTTGTTGTATAAAAATACTCGGAAGCTAGTAAACATCATCGAAGCTTTTTGTCTACGCGTTAGTTTTTGTTCTTCCATTTTCAGCTTAATCCAAGCAACACTTTTAAAAAAATTACAACTAACAACGGCGCAACAATGTCGATGAGTGATTTTTACAGGAAGAGTAGCAACCCACAATGCATCGCACTCTTATAAATTGCGCAACTTTTGCAATCATTCAATTTCTGAAACAGGCAAAGAAGAGTCCATGGAGCAAGCAAAGACCACGGTCCACTGCAAACAGTCTTTGCACTGGCCATGTACAAATTACACTAGCCCACGCATAGACTTCGTGATAGATCATGCTGTACAGACACAATGTAAGACTTCGAAGGCAAAAGGAATGCAATCAACTGTGCACTCAAAATATAGCGACATCGACAAATGTAATTTATAAACGCTGGCATTTGGCATGGTATGGGAAATGTTGGAAAACTACAAAAGCATTACTGGCAAGATTTTGCGCAAATGAAAAACAGAATTTTACTTGCGCGATCGCAAAGTGCATGCTAATATCAGTATCAGGCAAAATGCAAATTTGTTTGGGCTGTACAGGTGTGATCAGGATGTTCGCGCTACTATTGCTGAGTGTTCTGGCTTACGGCAATCTTGAAAGTTCGATTTTAAGATTGTTTGAGAGCGGGTACAAAATGGCCGGGCAGGCACTTGAATACGGAGGACCAAAAAGGCCACAGCAATAATACTAGTGATCAATACATTTATCATTATAATTGAGCAATTAAAATTGACTTCGGTTTTTTATTCAGCAAAGTATTGAGAAGTACAGGTATTGCAAGCGCAATATTGCCTGGCAAGCGTGCAGTCGGCCGGCGACCAATCACCAAAGCCAAACCCATGATTTAAATATGACTTGTCTTGTGCTGCGTAAACAGCAGATATGAAAATATAAATGAGCCTACCCCAACTCGTAGCAGTACGTCCCATAACCATTGCGGGTTCATCTCCTTCTTTTTTGTAGAGAAAGTGACGAAAATCAGACAGCTCTTTAACCAACTGCTGCCATTTCGTCAGCTTCACTGTCTCCTCCCGCTTCATGTTCAAATCTAACCCAAAGTTAGCGTTGGTACTTGTGCCTTTTCTAAGCACTGACAATAAGGTTCCTTAACCGTGCGTACGTTCACCAACAGAAAAGAAAAAAGTTCTCCTACAAAGAAGAAGACTTACGAAACCAAACAATTTTTTGCAAGTGATGTTCCAATGCCAGTGACCTGAGTGTAATTCTAGACGATTGAGTATCACATGACATATAAGTAAAATTGTAAATTATTGAACGCGTTCATTGTTCAACACTCAACAATTCCAATTACCAGTAACTCAGCGAACGGTCACTGGCATACGCCTACAGATAACATACTGCACAACTTGCATATCGTACAGACATTAATATCAAATTGCCCTTTAGTAAATTATTATTTATATCTTGTTGGAGAGAAATCTCACCATTTTCATAACAGTTGCAATTTGTTAGAAAGTCAAAGAAAAGAAAATCTTTTTCACGTGTCACGTCTTGAAGAACAATACAGTGTTTTGATAACATAGAGTAAGTGATAGGACCAGGCTTGGTGACACAGAAATTACAACAAACAGATAAAAAAATGTCCTGAGGAAAAATTCTGGAGAGCAACTTAAAGGCCGGTTTACACTATCAAAGTTTCTGTGATCAAAGTAGGAATTTTTCACAGGGAAATTCTACGTTCTGAAAAATTTGTGACAAATATCAGAGTGAAGTAGTTCAGTGTTGAGCACTGTATTAGACCCTTAAATATTTTTAGCAAATCCTTGAAAACTTAGGACTTACCTATCCGAAATTTCCACTTTGATCACAGAAACTTTGACAGTGTAAACCGGGCCTAAGGTCATGATACACGGTGCAATTTTTCTTGCAACTTGCAATGCAATGTTTTCAAAAACAAATATTGCTAGTTGCAGTGACATCTCAGACTGGCTAGCGAACTGCAATGATTCGTTAAAGGTGGCGGCTGCAAGGAGTGCCACCATGTGCCACAAACCGTATGAAAGGAATATTGATTCATCCTGAACGCAGGCTATTCTGCTTTCTGATTGGCCAATTTCGTGAATATTGCGAGACAAGTTGCAGATGGAGATTTAACTTGTCTCGCCACATTGCGAAAAGTAGAAGCCGGTTCAACTTTCCACGCAACTTGAAATGGAATTTTTCATTGCATTGCAAGTTGCAAACTAGGGGTGTTACACGGTGGAATCTGCCTTGCAACTTGCAACGCAAGCCATTGCATTGCAAGTTGCAAGAAAAAATTGCACCGTGTAACATGGTCTTTACAGTTATTAGTGGGAAATTGGAGGCAACGGTAGTTTCATGTAATTTCATTTTACAGTGTTACTCGAGGTGTTCTAGCACGAATCGAGGAATTGGTTTTAGCCGGTTCGGTTAGGAATTAGAATTTAGGACTAGAATAGGAGTTGGTGACTCGAGATGATCGAAGAAAAGTGTTCCATTCCTCCAGTTTACACAAGTGCATGATTATTGATGTCCCTATGCATGATGTCCCCATTCGTCACCCAACAGCCTTTACAATCCATCGAGATCCCACACGTCAAAACTTGGCGGGAAATTGATAAGGGTGGTTTTGTTTTGAATATAATTATAGGAGTTTTTTGACTTTCAGTTTTTGAAATGTCATAAAATATGTCCGGAAAAGGAGTAGCTTTCCGAATTGATGTTATTCTTCAGAGTGTCAATGAATTACGTCAAGGTAAGATGCATCATTTAACATTCATTGCGAAATACTTCATCAGTGGATTGTGCATAGAGATTATAAAAGAATCGAGTGGCTATCTTGGGTGAAATTTGGGAACAAATTGAAGCAGCTAATGGGGGGAAATCCGAGCCTGCAGCGAAAGCAGATGACACGTTTTCTTTCTCGCGTGTTTGTTGAACTTTTTTGTTATTTTGGCGTGTTTTTAAGCCTTGCATTACGGTAAAATAATTCTTATAACGTTTACGTCTTTAATATTTATTATTTTTCCATAAAAAATTGACTTTTTGAATCTTGTTTTCGAAGTGTTCGGGTTTTTCGATATAAAATCTTTCCATGGCAACACATAGCAACGGGTTTCGAACAGCACTTTTGAAAGGGTATTTCTTAAATATTTTATATTCACTGAATAAAATATGTTCAGTTTGTGTATGAACCTGCCTTTCCTTGTAATAAAGTTCGTTTAAATCAAAACTTCTTGAAAACGTGTTACCAAAATTTCAACAGAAATATTACTAGGGGATTTAAAACACCAAAACATTTTGTTTTTGCCTTTTTCGTGATTTGTATCATTTCTTATTTATTTTCTATTTCTTGACAGTCATTTGGTCATTTCATTTTAAAAGACTTGAAAAACTTCATGTAAACAAATTCCATGTATTTAGCCGATGAACGCACAGAGTTTTATCCGGGTCTTACATCCGGGAACAGGGTTTTCCTCCATTAGCGTGCTTCAATTGCATTTGTCCCTTTTCGCTTGTATAAGTTTATACTACGATGCCCATTCTATTCTTTTATAATCTCTATGGGATTGTGGTGATAATATGACAATATGGCGGGTGTACGCTATTTTGTTTTCATGATTTTCCTGTCACATTGTCATTTTCTGCAGTAGCACGTAACTGCAATTTACTGCTATTTTTCCCCTGGCTGTTTATTATTTCAATCTATGAAATTAATGTGTCCTTTGTTCTTGAAATTGAAAAACTAGGGTCGATTGTTCAAAAGCAAGCCAGGGTGCATTCCATGCTAAATCCACGCCGGATATGTTGTGTGTCGTTTGGGCTATAGATAGATAGACAGATAGATAACTTTATTTATACACGCTAACCTCGTCAACTAAGGTTGATTTCCACGGGGGGCGTGTGAAAGAAGAAG